>JAQFZP010000115.1:0-59885 GCA_034695745.1 Geophilus truncorum | reverse complement strand
GGGAAGTCCCTTTATTAAAATGGGGACTTCTTAACCCAGGGAAGCAGCAAGTGAAATACCTTTAAATTTCACTTCAGCACAGGCAGGAGATTTTGAGATTGGTGCCCGTTTTTTTTTTTGTTTTTTTTCTTTCTTTTTTTTTCTCTTAAACAACACTTAAGGGAGTAGGTCTAGTCATGGAAGCGAGAAAGGAGACGCGCCAGAAATGGGCGCCATTCCAACACTAGTGCCATCTCGTCGCGCTTATGTGTTGGGGCTTTTTGTGTGTCCTAGGAGATATTATTGAATTGTGATTTTTAGCTCAGAAATTGTGTTGCAAACAGCAAGAAAGAACGAGACACAAAACTGTTTATCCTATAAAAATAAAGAAAGAGGGGGTGAGGAGAAAGAAGGGGGGGATGAAATAAAAAAAAGTAGAAGACAAGCTGAAACGAGTGTTAGTGGAAGACGAGATTACTTGGCGCTCGAGTGCTAAGCTCCTCTTAATCAAGGATAATGGACTCGTATGAGATGTAAATGCTTAAATGGCATAACCTTGCAAGAGTGGTGTGCATGGAGGAGGGGGTCTTGTGTAAGTGACATATTGACTGCAGATAAAACTGTTCGCTCCAAGTTCGTCGACCTTCTTTTTCTGCGATGTATCGAGCGGTTGCTCAGGCGCTGCTCTCAACCACACAGTCCATTCCCAGTGGCAGGAAAAGTGGATTCAAAAAACGCCTTCACTTGTGTATACAGATTTCTCTCTGCCACATCCAAATTAATAACGAGATTGCCACGAGATGGCGTTGAGCTGGGCTTCGCTGCCTGTTTTCAAGCCGCAGGCCACCACCCATCGAAGGAAGATCCACAGTGCTGTAGATGCGTCTGTGTGGACGCGGTAGCAGGTCGTGTAATCCATAAAGTAAATGTTTGGAATAACTGATGACAGCCAAATCCAGGACCCACTGCCACAATGTCTAATCTCGTAGACCATCATTTCGCCTCGATGCTCGCTGTTTACGCTGTTTGCATATTAACGATCGCGCATTTTCTTACCTCGCGGCCAGATTGCATTGATTGAGTGGCGCTGATTAAGTGCACTTTCTTTTTTTTTTTATTAAAAGAAAGTACATCTGAGTGAATTTTTGCATCAAGTAATTACAAACTGTAAATTTACCAGTGCTTTGAAATTACTGGGAAAATCGAAGTACTGAAAGAAAATGGACATGATGGCTGAAAAGGATGGATTTTTTTTTCTTTCTATCCGGAGGAGCGACTTGTTCACTTCTTCATGGTACTGTGAAGAGGGCGCTGATGGTGCTTCTAAATACGCGGGCAAGCGTGTCATTGGCAACCCCGCACACTTTTCCCTCGTGGGCGGTGGTGGCGTGTGCGTGGGACCGTGACACGCCTCTACATTTGCTTGGGTAGGGGAAGAAAAAATAAGTGGGTGATTTGTTCGGTCTGTAAATTGTAGAAATGACTCATTGGACTTGACGTTTTGAGTATATTTTTGTAAGTATGTTTTTGGGTGTGGCCAGCAAGAATGGTTTAACTTGTCAATATATATTTTACTTTTTCTGTTTTTATTTTCTTTTATTTTTTTTTCTTTGCGCATGTCAGTCAATTTTGTTGTTATGAAATGTGTTGTATCACTTTGCACGCGTTACTGGATACTCCTCCCTCGAGGTGCGGCATTCTTTTCTATATTTTGTCCATTTTCCATCTTGTTCATTGTATGGTAGGTTACAGTAGAAATGAAAAAAAAAAGTCTGCCAATACTTCCGCACTACTGGGAATGAAAGTAGAAAGAACCTGGACCCGTTTAGAAAGTGACATACGGAAGAAAGAAGGAAAAGACAGCATAACCTAGAGGGAGATGGAAAAGAAAATGTTAAGAGATGGTGGTCTCTTATTCCCATTTCGATGGTCGAATGCAGACATTACAATATAAATTCGAGCTAAGGATGAATAGAAAAGGAAAAAATATATAAAATGTTATAAAAGGCTTCATTTTGTTTTTATCTCGTCCTGTAACGTAAAAAAGGAATTTTTATTTTGCTGCTAGGTGGTAGGAAGATAGTTTAAGTTTTAAATGGATTTGAAATGATCACTAAATGTCGAAATGCTGGGAGCCGGCGTGCGGCTAGCACTGGTGACAGCGTTAATGAAGTAGTTAGTTGCCATTTTCCTCAAATTAATGAAGGGGTTTGTGTCAACACCTTTTCCTCTCGCAGCTAAACGTGACGTTTGATAAGACTGCTTTGCCCACTAATTCGTAACATTGGTTTTATCCTCATTTTAAAGCTTTAAAGTTGAGCTCAGAGAAGAAGACTCATGACTTATTAACGCTTTTGATGACGTCTGTCTTCGCTTATGTAAGAAGGAGCGGTGCGAATTTGTAATATTTTCTTTTAAAGTTGATGTAGTTAATATCTCCTTAAAGTTATATTCTCTCAAAAATAAAAAACAAAACTTAAATAAGAACAAAATATTGTATTTCTACCAAATCACTTTTTTAATTTATATTTTTTGTTATCAAAAGATATTAAATGTTTTTTGTAACTGTTTACAAAAGCAAACATTTAAATTTAAAAATATATATTAAATTTATTTTGGATGATGACGTCACAAATCCAACACGACAGACGATACGTTTTTTGAAATGAAAAATAAATACAGATAAAAGCTATTTAAAGTACAATGTGTTGCCCTTTAATAAATTTAAATTTTTCATTAAAACATTTCATTCTATTATTTATTTTTATTTCATTTTTCTTTTTTACAGTTTTTTCTTATTCACTATCAAATTATCTCTCCCTATTTAATGATGTTGTTGGTGTTTGAGATTTCAATTACGATATGGCTGATATTCATGCGTTGTGTGTGTGTGTGTGCCCTTCTTCCCCTCTTCGTATACTCCCGCGTTTTTTATTATTTTTTTATTTTTTAACCCCTAATGAATTCTCCCTTCGTCCTTTTCTATTCCCAATCTGGACGGCTCATTGGTTACTTGAATTCAGTAAAAGATTCCAACCAATTTAAGGAAAGTGTGGCGGTAGAAAAAAGTCAATTAGTTTTCTGCAGGATTGTAAGAGATGAACTCTCACTTGATTTTTTCCCCCTCCCGCTTTCACCCACTCTCTTCGCTTCTCTTTTCTCTTGTAGTGAAGTCAGAAATCGATTGGACTTTAATGGAATAGTTTAAAATGAAAAAGAAAATAAGTAGCAGCGCGTGAAAAATTCTTTTTACTTTACGCCGAGAAATTAAACATTTGCATCAAGTCATCCATCACTTTGAGTGTCTTGATAAAATAGTAAAAGAATCCTTTTTCAAGAAAACTATCAAGCGTCCGTAATTAATTTTGGCATTATAAAAAGAAAGTGAAAAAAAAAACAGAATCCTATTTCGATGATTAAAAGCTATTTTTTGCAAATTGGATTTTCGGTTTGCATTTCTGACTGAATTTTTACTCCGTAAAGATACTTGCGTATAATACACAAGCGAATGTACGTGTATATATGATAATAAAAATTTTCCATCGTGGGAATATTAACAACTGCAGAGGAAATGCGTCAGATGTGCAGGAGCTGCGAGCAAAAAAGAATAAACATGTTATACAATTGTGTTGGGATAAAAAACAAGTAAAAAAAAAAAAAAAAGATGGTGAATAAATATAAAAATTTCCAAATAAAATTTTGACTCACAAGCTACTTTGAACTCAAATTTCTCGCCTGTGAACATCAAATTTTGTAAATTTTGTATACATTCCGATTCATCTCAAAGCGATGCTTCGAACCATACAACCATTTCAGAATTTACATGTTTTGATAGATGTGAAATAGCAGCCTAAAGTTGCAGTTCACTTCGTTAAATCGAACGAAATGATTTTCACACAATTTCTATTGTGTCTGTTGACTGTTCGTGTAAAAATAGAAAAGAAGAGAGATTTTTTTTATATCATCTGACCTTTTTTTTGGCTACTAATTTCCCTTTCAGTAGTCGTTGTCACACCATAAAACGCTAAGAGAGAGCGACGCTTCTTGGCTCACATTTAAGTCGACGGGGGTTCACGCCTCCGTGACACAGCACAACACATTGGAAACAACGCATCTTGGCTTGATTGTGTTGCCGTGTCCTCGAGGAATCAGTTGGGCAAATTAGGCCTGTTTAAAGATGGCTCTTGTTGGAATCTGCAATTAAAATGTTGTTAGTGCAGGTCTAGGATGTGCCTTGATTGAACGGGTTTGCTACTCGTCCGAAGCCCTATCTTGGGTCGTGATTGCATTTTAATTCGTCACCTCTGATGCTGGCGGGGGCACTGCAGCCCATTAATCGTTAGCCGGTTGCACTTTCTCCTACTTTCTAATTAATTCAAGAATGCTCCGCCATTATTGCACTTCCATTATGGATGAGCACGGTGAAAGGTTTTGTTTCGCACATCTACATTGGAAATAAATTGGAAGCCTTGGTTGACGGGACAGGCAAAGAATATGTTAGGGAAATTTGCACTTTGTCTCGACCGATTTTCTTCTTGCACGGGTGTAATTCCAATTGGATTTTAGCCAGGTGCATGTGAGCAAATTATTGGCATGGGTTTCTTTTAAAGACGGCCATCTGATCATCACTCGCACATTGGATCATTTCCCAACTTAAAAAAAAAATGTAATTGTATTTTTTTTTTACGTGTCGGTATTGGCATATTTTATCTCTTGTTTGATATTTATACTGTAGTTAGATTTTTGAAATGTTCTTTCGAAACCAGTTAAGGTTGGGAAAGTAAAGTTTGGAGTTATTTTAAATCGATTTAGCTGCCTTTGGAAGGTGTGTAAAGTGCTAATGCAAATTATTTCTGAGCGAGGTAAAATCAAGTGGCGCTGTTCCTGCTTCAGTTTGGTCTCCAAACACACATAATTAAGACTTTGTTATTTACTCGTGCATTTGTTTAAGAGAGATAAATGGCGTGTCACATTTTGTTTAAATCATATTGGGCAGACCAAAGTAAATTTAAATTAAATTTAAGAAAATGTAAATAAATAAGTAAATAAGAAATGTTTATTATTTTAATTATTAAACAGCTTTATTTGATAGAGATTTAAATGTTTTTTTGTGGTAATTGAACACTTGTACAATGGTTTTTTAATTTGTTTAAAACTAAAATTTCAAAAAACTCTGATAAAGTTTATTTTTTTAAATACTGCATCTATAATGGAAAATTTTTAAAAATCTAAACATCCTTATTTATTAGTACTTGTCAGCAACATTTTTGTTATTGAAAGGGGGAGAAAAAACTGTTGAAATTATTGCTCCATTATTTTTCTCTGGGTGGTATTTATTTAGAAGTAATGTGCAGCAGCAAAGCACAGGGGCAGCACCGCAGCATTGCCAGAACAAATCTCTTCTAATGAAAATCTTCAAATGAGTTTTTTTGTGATTGATGCTTTAAATTATTTAAATTGATAATTCAGTTTTCATGTAAAATTCCTGGCCATTTAGACTCTTATTCACATTATTCTTTTGTTGTTTTAAGTCTAATTTGCTTAAGTAACTTTTATCAGATTAAAGAAACTAATTTTAGTTGAAAGCAAACTCTGTGAAAAGATGTTTAATGACCAATTAATATGCAACCTTTTTTTATCATTTGGATTTTTATTTTTAAAACTCAAGTTGGTGGTCGAGTGATTTGAGTAAGTCCCTGCGGCTGTTTCGCTTGACTGAGTCTGTCAGTCGAACATGGGGAGTGTGGCGGCAAGAAGTGGCGCTTGGAGGCGCATTTTATTGATTTTGTGGCCAATTGTCGCTACAGTCCAGTCAGGAGAAAGACTTTATAGTATATAGGAGGAGTTGAATTAGACTCGCCTTTCTGTTGCTACTGAATTCCGATCTGTCGCCAGGGAGCGCTGGCGTTCGCCGAAATGGGTCAGAGGTTATTTCAACGCGCTCTTTCGCTGTATCTCGATCTCAAGGAGTAAAAGGATGCGCGGAATTTACTTCGGATATTCAATTTCTGCTGTGAAAAGATTGGATTTGAAGTTGTTTTGCTCTTATTTCCTTCTTTGCTTTTCAATTCTTTTCTTTTCAGTCCAATTTAATTGGCAAAAGTGTAGGAAAAGATATAAAAAATTAATAAATATTTAATGAACTTTTTTTTATTCTTTTGCCAAGTAAAAAATTTCCTTCCATTATTCTCATTTCAACCGCAGTTGGAATAATATTTTTTTCTATTATTTAAGAAACTTTAATACAAAAAGACGTTGCGGAAATTATTTCTAAATCTTCAAAATGTAGAAGTTAAAAAGGAACGCTGTTAAGCGTTTTTCAATTGGCATATCTAATAAACGGGAGTTTAGTGTGTTTTTTATTGTAATAATGCGTTGTACGAAGCCCGATGTACGGGCGCGAGTTTGTTTACGTTGGCTGCCATCTCCTTCCTTTGCCATTCATTAAGGGTGTGTTTGTGGAAAGTTTTTTTTTTTTTTATTTTGGAATAACTGTGCTAGCATGTGAGCGAGTGAAGGCGATTCATCATTATGAATTTCGATAACGAATCTCCAAATCCCATAGGCGAAAGGAAAATCTATTTTCACATGCCTATGGATAATTAAGGTGGAAAAAAATGGGTGAGCGAAAACGGTGCTGATGGAAAACTGAATCAGTTTAAAGTCGTGCTTTTTTTTATTTTTTTTTTACTCTTTGTTGTTGTTTTTTTTTTTGAATCGTGCAGATACGATGCATTGTCTCTATTGATTGCAATTACTTACACTTAGGTTTCCAGCGTTTGTGAATTCATTAGAAGCTCTTCAGGATTTACTATATTGTTCAAGTTTTTTAAAAAAAATTTAAAATGTTGGTTTTCTTTAATTTTTATTTCTCATTTCTTTTTCACATAACTTCAAATAAGGAAACAATTCTTTTTTCTTTTTCAAATTTCTGCTTCGTTTACTTAAAAGACTGAGATTTTTGACCATGAATGCAAATGTTTTTCACTTTGTCGAGATCGCAAATTCTATTTTTTTCTATTTCCTTTCTTTCGGCTTCTTTTCATTCTTTTTGGCGCACCCACGCTCCATTACTTCATCCGCGTGCTCGCCCGCAACTCTCTCTTGGTCGACTGACTAATGACGATACTTGCATGTTGCCGCACTTTCACAGGCCATCTCTTAATCCTTAATTGGCCCATTTTTGCTTCCACTTTATTTTCACGTCCAAATGTTTTTTAAATTGAGATAAAGAACTTGTTTCGTTTGCGAATGGCCTTATATGAGCACAAAACTCAAGTCGAGGAAACATTTCTTTCAACTCATTTTTCTCGATTCCGAGAAATTTCTTCTCATATACGACTGCACAAGTCTGGGGAGGAAAAGACTTCATTTAAAAACCGAGATGGAAACAAAAATTTCACATCATTGCCGCGACGCTTATTCTTCAACTCCAGCGTCTTGTTTCCTAATCATCACCCTGATTAATACGAAAGCATTTTGATGAATGTGGCGCCGTCTTACTCATTTCGACGCATTCCGCGGCACAATATGAAAAATAAAGTGAGATATATGATTTTACTCGAAAGCAGTCGCTTGAATTTCAATTTTCAAAACACTTTTCGTGATATTTTTCACTTTGTAAATGCGAAATGGGGGATTGGTGTGCAGTTGTGGCGGATAAGGTGCACATGGTGCGCATAATTAACTTATCTCTGCAGTCCAGCTTCCCTGTGGGCCGTTTGCGTTATTCGATTCGCTACCCTCTTTTTGACCAGATTTACTATGGGCCAGTCCGTGTGAAAGTAGCCTGACCCCAGCTGTCTCTTTTAAGGCTGATAATGGCGAAATTGTGTGCGAATTATTGACATTTAGCTTCCAAAAATGGAAATTGCAGCACGTCATGTCTGTGTGCCTGTGTTACGACCTGAGCAGACGGCCAACGAAAGCCGGTCGTAAAGATAAAAGAAGTCGGTCTTAAGAGTTTGTTACATTGCACTTAGAAGCTAAGGGGTCCACTCAAGTGTTACTTATTTTTTCCTTTGTTGATGACGATGGCCAAGGCAGAAGAAGAAGCCAACGAAAGGTCGAGAATTGCATTTCCTCAGTTTCCAATTGGAAAGTAAAAATTGCACACAATGAAAATGAGATTAGTGAAGAGAATCCGTTCGTTGGTTGTGGCAACTCTTAGAGCATTTTTTTTTTCTCTTGTATGTGTGTAAGTTTGAGAATAAGCTCGTGATGTCATTAGTTTGGACAGTAACGAGTTGGGAGAATTACAAGTTCCCGCCCAATGCATTAGCAAAGTTTGTTTGCAATGTAAAGTTGGAGCGCTTTACTGAATTGAGATCATCATTCAAAGCAATGGCGGAGATGGAGAGTCATTTACAGTTAGTAGTTGTAGTAGTAAGTGTGGTGGTGGTGGGGATATCACGGTAGGAAGAAAAATATTATAAAAATTCCTTTCACTATGATTAGCTCCGTTTCGTGTGGCAATTGTGTCGCCTTCATTCTCAACGTTGAAAGACTTCGCTTTGTGAATTCAAAATGACTCTTCAATCTCATCTCTTTTGCTTGACGGCTGGCAAATTAAAACTTTATACATGTCAACTGCACGCATGTTTCTAACTTGGAAGCACAGTCGAGTGTCTTCTATTAAAAAAATTGCTATAAAGGTTGTTAATGAATTTTTATAAACTTTTTTTTTTCCTTTTCTTTTTCCTTCCTTTTTTTTCTTCAGTGGTTGACTCTTTCAGCTGTTCCATGCAATAAAGTTTCAAGTGCGATAGTAATTTCTCCACCATTGCTCATTCGTCCATGGAGATAAAAGGTGTTTTTTTTTCCTAAATAAATCTAAGAGAGATATATACTGTAGGCAGTATGAAACTTAAAATATAAAAAAAGCGAGAAAAACATAATCTTATTTTGTGGAATTTTTTTTTATTTTTTATCAAATAGGAAAAGTTTTCATAATATTTGATTGAAGCAAGGTGTCACCAAGTTTCGCAATGATCATTGCACTTGGGATTGCGGTGTGACATATCGGTATTTGCGAAGATCTGATGGAAAGCTCCATTTGCATGCATGTCAGTTTATATAATGGGAGATGTGAAGCGAAAGCTTTTAGGTACATTAGAACGAGAATGGACAGTAGATGCAACGCCTTTCAAAATGTTTAAAATGATGAACGTGGAACAATAAATATTTCACACGTTTTTTTTTTTTTTATTGTTTGAGCAGGGATTTAGCAACACGTCAAGTCAGATTAGTTAATAAACCAGAACGTCATTTTGTGTTCGCTTTTGATTGATGATCAAGCCAAGGTCGCAGAAAACTAATTGTGCATGTGCAAACTCCACATGAGGCTATTTACAGTAACGAGGCTTTACTTAAGCTTGTAGACAAACTAAATGCCAATCACAAGTGTTGACTCACATCACCATGATTAGTCGTAAAAATTTAACGACTTGTAATTATTTGGATGGCATTTATTTTTTTTATTTTTTTTTATTTGCTTAGATACTGTGGCTGGTGTTGATTAATTTTTTATATGTGCCTACCTTTGAGTAATACGGCCCACCGAGATGCTTTCGCACTCCCTCGGGGTGATGAGTTCTTTTGGTTAAATGGCCTTCTTCCGTGAAAAGAGAAGCCATTAGTCGCCGCAGTTGCTCTTGCTGATGGAGAAATTAAATGAAAGCGTGAGATGAGTTTGTGTCCGGGGCTAAAGATGTACACTACTGGGAAATGTTTCGCTCGGAACAGTTACAATTCAATATTCTTAAAAAGCTTGCCGCCTTAAACTATGATGGAAATGCGCCGGAGTTAGTGCAAGTGAATGAACTCAATCTCATCATGGCCACGATGATGATTGCGACGCCTTTTCCCTCAGCAACCAAGACGACGGCATCGGGACAAATCTGAAATGATGTTTTACCAAGACGAAATTGAAATTTTATTACATTTCCGTGGCCTGATAGCTTTGATAATTTTATAGAAGAAAAATTGAAGTTCTGTGATCGATTTGTCACGCGTTTATGTTTATTTTATTTATTTATTTATTTATTTTATATCTATGTCGCTTCTCTTTCATTTCTATTTTCTAGTTTTATGTAAATTATATTTCGATAAAGTAAAAATCGATCGTCATAACAAGAAAGAGTGTGGTTGAAAATGAGAAAAGTTGAACGGAAATGAAAGGGAAAAAATAAATAAAGCAAAAATTGAGTTATATTTTTAAGTTGATGGAAAGGAAAATGAACGAAAATATAAAAAAGGTATAGTGTATTGACTTGTTCCCAGATAAAAATAGTGAGCGAGATATTTATTTACTTTGTAAGCAGACTGTGAGTTGACATTTGGTGAAGTCCATTGCTGGTATTTTTTTCTTGCTTTCTCTTTCCGCCCTTCTCAATCTTCAATTTTCTTTTTCCTCGATCCAATTGTATTACTTACTATCGTGTCAATTTCATTCCGTAATTTGAACTCTTTGCTGGTTTCGATTTCTCATGCATAAAAGATGATAGTTTAGATGTCATAAAAAGAAAAGAATAAAGTGGATCAGATTTTGGATTCGGATTATATTCTCTTTTGACTTTGTAATCAAAATGAATACTAGTACACATGCATTATGCATTGACCATCATCTTTTCTTTTCTAATCAACTATAGTCTGTCTTACGTTTGTCGTAACCCGAAGACAAATCACGTTTTAAAATTCGAGAGAACAAAAAATATATTTAATGATTATAGAAGCAAAAATTTTACAGAGTATTTAAATACATGTTACAAATATCGATCTGTGTTTTATTATTTAAATTGCAACCGTACCTACTGTATAAAGTTGTTTTTCTTTTTGTCGCATTAAATATTTAAAAAAATAACCGTTCTGGCTATTTGTTTTGTTTAAAACTTTTTTTCATTTCCAAGTACAAAATGAAATAAAATTATTAAGTCAAAAAACTCTTGTTGGTAACTTGCCCATTTTAATAATTTTTTTTCTGCTGCGAAGGTTAAGAAAGACATTGGAGCAAATAAAAGAAAGAAAGAAAAAGGAAGGAAAAGATGATAGCTTCGCCCTTTGGCTGCAGTTATACAGTATATTGCACAGATATTATTTTTCTCATAACTTGCAATCTCAAGTTAAAATCTAGAGGCAATATCGAGAGTATTCATATCTTGAAAGAAGCAAAGAACTGTGTCCACATGGCCACATTCAACGCAATCAATATACAGGTAGCTCTATCTGTAGGCAGTCTCCGTTTCTCATGGTTTAAGGTAATCTTCCTTTACGATTTTAAAGCTTTTTATTGACTCGGTTTTTTTTTTCCTCTGGCTCTTTTTACTTCTTTGTGTGCTGGGATTTGTGTGTAGATGACACGGTGAGTTCAAACATGGGAGCTGGTGGTAATAATGCGAAGAAAGGCAAGCAGCAAAACAAGGCAGTGCGAGTTTTCCCCTGCGTGTGGATAATGAAAGCTAGCGTTGTGAGTGAAGCCAATTTTATTCGCCAAATGTGTGCCTGGTTTTTGTGGGTCTGTGGCTTTTATGTATTAAAGCGAGATTTTATTACAGCCGTGCGCTCTCGCCTACGTAATGTATACGACACATAACGCTCTTGTTGGTGCACGGCTCAGCTATTAGTCGAATTTGAAAAGGGGTGTCTCTAATATCGGCAACAACTTGTCTGAATGCGCAGCATTTGGAATCTTGTTTATGGTGCCAATGCGAGTATTAATTTGAACGATAAGGCAGCTGAGACCGCGCGCAACTGAATTTGACTTCTCGTGACCACTAATGTATGAGTAAGTTTAATTGGTCGTGGATTGGTGTAAATTAGATTTGCTTGCTGAGAAGTATGCCGAGTCTTGATGCTGTGCGCTGCTCTGCTGTGCTCCTCTGGCCGCATGGCGTGGGCGTTACGAGAAACGAAATCACAGCTTTGCACCAGGTTTATTTATTAAAGAGGCTGCTGCGTGGACTGTGCGATAATAAGGGGGCGATTAAGAGTGTTAATTGACAGATTTACGATTTGGGAGTGCGTACTCTCAGCGCACTCAGCGCCGCCATAAACCAATGGCAACATTTGCAATGGTAGCGCGCATAAATCAGGTTAGAGACGCTCGACTTAGTTAGTTCCTTTCTTATTTGATCGACTTAAGGAAACACATCCGCACATTTGCTGCATTATAAATAGAAACTTGTCCAGTAATAAGTCATTCGGCTGCTCGCTCAGCGAGAAAGAAAATAAAGATTTAGGGCACGGTTCGGTCACGTGTCTTATTTTTGCTCCTTCTTTGTTGTTGTCTGCAGAGATAAGAAACAAAGTCCAAGCCCGATAGCCACTTTCATTTTCTTTTACTTTCTTATCTTTGCGTCAGTTTTCTTCTTGCGCCGGTCTACAGCTTCTCCGCCACACCAATTAATGAGGCCGAGGACGGCAACGAGATCCTTTGCGACAGTGTGCTCAATTTTTATCTCGGACCGAAGAGGATCAGACGATTCTTTGGACCAAGAACAATGTGCTGGGAAGGGAGGCGATGAGTAATGGCCGCTTCCCGATCACCTAGTCAGAGGGATTTCTCGAGGGAAGCGAAGCCTTCTTGTTTGTAACGTTCTCACTCCATCATGACAGACTATTAGCGGATAAGGCCTTTCATTCTTCTTTACGCTGGCCATCCCTTCTCCAACACCTTTTCTCTTGCATTTGATACTTTGTTCACTTGTCACTTTCGAGAGAACAACTTCATTTTTTACATTCTTATTTTTTAACGAAGTTAATAAATGGTTCATGAGTTGACACTCACAATGATTCCTTCAAATTACATAGCTGTTAGATTTTATAAATCTCTTATAAAAAAAAATTGGGGGAGAAAGTTGAATAATTGTGTGTCAAGGAAATAGTAGAATACAATACAGTACCTAAGCACAAAGCAAACTTTTATTTAATTATGGCCTTTTGTTTGTCCATTGACATTTCTAACTTTACTAAAACTTCTCAAGATGGCAAAGTTAAAGAAGAAGAAAAAGAAAACAATTAGCAAAACTCAGACACTGCAACGTCAACAGTAGAGAAAAGGTCATGTTTAAGCTACGCGTTTTATTTCTTTAGTTGAGAATTAGTTTGTACCCACAGGTATACTTTGCTTGCAACGAGAGCGCCTGTGTTAATTGGCGACGCCAAACTGTGGCCTTTAATCCTACTGTCATCGGACCAAGAAACCAGGCCCACGCCGGCTAATTGGAAGCGCGCGCTGCGATTTACTCGGAAAATGAGAGCTGAGTTTTGGCTGGCCAAATGCATCCTCTCTAAGACCTAACTTAATTTTCCGAGATAAAGCCAGGTTACTTCCTCTTTGCCGTTTTCTACCAGAGGGATCTCCGATTAGGTTAGCTTGCTTTCCTCTGGGAGAGGATCTTTGGTGATCTAGAAGCCAAGAAGTAAACAGCTTGCAGGTATATATAATCAATAATGGCAGGTATGTTGAAGGAAATGGTCAGTCCAGATGAAATTGGCTTTGCGTCCAATACTGTCACTTCATTTTTACCAAGAGAAAAAAAAATTACCTCGATACATTACGAAGAAAAAAAGAAAAGTAATGGTAAGTTTTAGGCTTTTGGTGACTCGGAGAGGGTGATAACGTGTTTAGTCATCGTGAATTGTGGGAACAACAGTTAAGGGTTTGAGGGTTTTGTGATGTAGATATAACGAGGTTGTGATCCACTCAATGCTTACAGATCAAAAGATTACAGGCCTCGCGCTCTCTACATGGGGTTTACAAGACGTCCATTGAGAGGAAACTTGTGCTGCACTCGTTTTAACGAACAAACTTTTCGAATCCCTCGACAGTCTTCTTTCTGTCACAGACCTAAGAAATGGGTGAGGTTATAGAAGAAAAAGGAAAAAAATATGGAAGAAATCTGTCGATGGAGCCCAGTGGAGTCCATAAAATGAGCTGGCGTCTCTCTGACGGCTTTAGGTAGGGTGGATGTGGAGAGGGAATAAATACACAGCTGAAATTTTTTTTCGAAAAAAAATAATCTTATTGAAGGAAAAAAGGGAAAAAGCGAAAAGAGAAAAAGAAAATAAAAATTATTTTTGGTATTTACTTCAGCTTAGTGACAAGTAAATAAATAATGTTTGTGGTTTGTTTCTTTTGTTTTAGAATTTAGAAAATTTATTTTAAAAATTATGAAATTTTTTTTGTCTTTTTAAACAACATCTGTTACTAAATCTGCCACTGAAGAACATGCTTTTTCGCAAAGCATGCTAATCAAGTGTTCTTTGTCATGAAACATGTATTTGTAAATGCTAAATGACTTGCTTGACTTTATACACGTGCATAAAAACATCAAACATAGGTTTTGGTGTACGTTTCTTGAGAAAAAGAAATTATTTGAAAATAATATAAAACGTTCTATTGGATTAAATTAAATTAAATAAAAATTGCGTTTTGTAATTTAATAGTTTAAATCTTAAGTCAAAATTGCATAAAATTCTAAATTGATTAAAAGAATCAAATTCTGTTTGACATTAAATGAAATGTATACAAGTTATGCAAATTTTGTTGCATAAATAACAAGAATTTCAATCCAACCTCCACATTTGTTTCACGTGAGACAAAAAAGATTTTCTCAACATCCTTATTGATTTTCCCCTCGCATTCTCTATTCAGGAAGTAAGACATTTGTCGTTTTTTCCTTACTTTCTGACCTTAGTAGGAGCTTATTTTTATCATCTTCATCATTTTTGTAACAGCGTCTATAGAATTAATTCGTGATGCATGTGAGATGCCTACATAATGCAAGCATAGTTTAATTTCCGTGACCGATAGACGAAGTTTGGGGAGAGAAAAGGAGATCTCGTTTTACACGATCAACCTTGCATCACTGCTCAAGCAGGAAGAGGCTGCACAAAAGCGTGGATTTAGTTCTAAAACTCAGGTTGAACTCAGATTGATACGATAAATAGAACAAAACTTTAAAGTTCTTGCAATTTGTGTTAAGCAGTATTCTTCTATTTATAAACTGTTTATACAGAAATACATTTTCTGTTTCTACCTTGGTCAATATTTTGGTTCTTTTCCGGTATTGATCGAGACAATTCTAGCGGCAAATAGAATGAAAGTGCTACAAGCAAGGCTATTTTGAAATGTACAAGAGCACTGGTTAATTATTTGCCGCTTAAGAAAAGACACCAATCCGAAATGTAAATAAAATTAATTAGAAATCCAAGTGTCTACAATTCTCCTTGTACCATAAAGTTTTTATGAGCTCGTTCTAAGAGCGACAAGTACATTTCTACTGTAGCCCCATGCGTACAGCTTCAAGAAAGGGCAAAAGAAGTTACAAAGGGCAACGAACGCATCAAGGGCACATAAAAGACTCTTTTTGTCCACTTGTGAACATGGAAATAGCTTGACCACTTGCTCTTTTCTTTTTTTTTTATTGTAACCAGTTTGGTTTAAAAGAAGAAAAAGAAATCCCGCTCGTGTAAAGTGTACGGATTTATTCTGTGAGAAATGAAGTTGGTCTTGTTTGTTTCAGACAGCTTTGTGCCTTGTGCGAGCAAAGAAATTGGTGACTTTGAGTGGCAGGCGCAGACGCTCGAATTGCCAGTGCCTTGTTGTTGTTGTCTATTTTTTTCCCTTTCGTTTCGTTTCGTTTCTTTTCTTTTTCAGAATATTTGGTCCGCCAACACAAACAAAGTAATACCTTAGCCCCTTGCCTCGGATGGCAAATAAACTTGTCACAGCACACAGCATCATTTTTCGCTTATACCTGCCACCAATATCGATTTATTTATTTTATTTTATTTTCATCCAATCTCTTGGCATGTCTAAAATGATTGCAGCATTAAGGCTTTATCCGTATTCCGTTGTATGTAGTCATAACAAATATTGTTGATTGTGAATCGAAGAAAATTCGAAAAATGCTTCACCAGTTGTTTATGTCTCATCTTTTTAATTAGTCGGCTGCCAGCTCGAAGCCGATATGCAAATTAATTCGTCTGTTGGTGCCTCGAAAACATTCTTCGCTTGCCAAGAAATTAATTGGCTCCAGCACGGCGCCTATTACGCGGATAGTTGGGGGAATGTTCACCCGGGTAAGAGGAGAAGGAGGCGGGCGGCTTCCGCTTCTTTTTCACCTCAATCTTCCATTCTCTTCTCGTCGCTCCTTTCTCAACCCCTTAACCACTCCGCAGCATTGCATTGGAAGAAGGTATTAATTAAAAACGACGTTTTGCCTGATTTGCTCGCGAGCTTATAATAAGGAAGAGCTTTGCTTTTAACGGGAGATGAGTTGGCAGAGCAGCACTTTGCTTCGTTCTACAGCCTCGCCTGGTTGCTCAGCATGTGCGATTCCTCTCCGACAAGATAGAGGGATTTAGTTAAAACTTTAAATGACAAAACTTAAGCTCCCTTTCCTTTTCCGTCTTAATCTGCTCTCTCCTCGGCGTCTTCTTCGACGCGAAGCTGTAGTGGATGACCTTCGCTGAACTCCTGTCGTTCATCGAGTGGAAAAAGGCGGGGGGGTTGCCGCTGTTAATGCGAAGAGTTAAGTGGTGAGAACACACCAGATGCCCCAATTCTTGCTCTATCTAGCGTCTACAATTAGTGAATACAATTAAATTAGAGAACATAAGCACGTGAGAGTAAGAAATAAGTAGATGCTGTTTGCAAATGGACTTGTGAGTGAGGCGCAAAGAAAACACCTTTTCAGTGTTGTTTGCAGGCCCTGCGTGTACTGTACCGCGGGAATCGGGATTGCAGCTGAGACCTCCCTCGTGACCCCGAACTTGAGCAAAAAGTTAAGCAGTTAATATTTTCATGTTGGCGTTGTAAGGCAACACAAGGGTTTGATGTACGAGTTTTAAGACAAAGGTAAAATATTAACAAGCCTTGAGGTGCCACTACACACGTAACGCGCTAAAGAGTAATGCCGTATTAGTCATTCAAGAGGCGCGACCGTGGCTGTAATTTGGTTTTGCCTTCGAGATACGGCGGGCGTATTTTAATGATTACGAAACTTCACTTAAGTTAGTCTCGAGAAAAAAGAAAGAAAGAAAGAAAGAAAGAAAGATAAAATTGAAAAAAAAAATAAAAATAAAAATTGTGCTTTAAGTGAAAGAACGCCATAAGTACCGATGCAACTATTCTTCATTTGTCGCTCATTAAGGGAAGATTATTCTTTCTCTTTTCTTTCTTTTCGTTTTCTTTCTTTATTTCTTTCTTTTTTTCTTTCTTTCTTTCCCACATTTTCACTTTTTCCACGCTCGCGTTGCAGAGTTTTTGCACGTTTCACTTGATTTTGGTAAGAAGATAATTCGTGCGGTGATGGGGATTGCGGATGTGGAGAGTGAATTTGCGAGACAGGGCATTTGGAACTCGGCCCATTAGTCAGAGTACATTAATCGTTTGGCGCGTGTGAGAATAGAATGCGAGTCGTCGTCCTAAGTTCGATTAAAAGGCGTGCTGTCTTACAGTTTGTGTCAAGCTGCAAAATGCGAGTGCGCAAGAACGGAAATCAATAGACGAAGCTCGAATCATCAGTTCGCTGTGCGCTCCACAAAACGACTTCATGCGCCTGCCGACAAATTTCCCTCATTTGAGCAGTGCGATGTTAGCAAAGAGTCTTTTTTTCCCCCTTTCCCTCGTCTCTTCCCCTGTTTTTTTTCTTTTTGCTCGATTGGTGCTTGACTTGTCTCCAAAGGAGCCCTCACCAATTTTTTTCCTCCTTTCGTACTTAGCAAAAGTGCATTGGGCGCCTTTTGAGACGCTGCTTGGGTGTGGCGGTCATTGGGGCCTCCAGTTGGCGTGCTGTGATTTCTTAATGACCACCCACGTTATAGGTTGCGCCGCTCGTGCCTTCATTTCGTCGAGTGGGCGTTGCACTTCACTTGTCGTTTGAAGCAATGTTGTGAATTATGGGTGGAAAGTTGTTTTTCGCGCATTTGCATTCGTACAAGTTCATAAGACGAAAGTGACGGGAAGAAAGGGATGGGCGAACGAGGGGGGAAACGAGGAAGAGAGAGAGAAAGAAACGGTTGAACGAGAGAAAGAAAGAGAAGCCGGCGCAGAATTTGATTTATTTGTGCGAAATCTCGAAATGGGGTTTCGGTGCAATTTTCTTGCTCGTGATGTGATTACCCATCGGTTGGTGGTGACGCTGGTGGCGGCGCTGTTGTTCCCTGGATGCTGCTTTTGTTGCTGCTGTTCTTTTCCTTTCGCACTGTCCCGTAATTAAGTGCTCACCCGGTCAGAGCATTTCCTTGCTTTAATACTATGTAACTCCCTGAGAAGTAGTAAATTTTCTCATAGATAGCAATGAGTAAGAGCAGGAATAGAACAAGTGAGAAAAGACCATTAAGGTCCCCCCGGAAGAGCAATAGATTTGCCGTGTTGTACTACACTTCAGCTTCGTACTTTACCACAACTTGTAACAAAGTGTGGCATTTAGTTGAGCTCTTGCACTTTGATAACACGTCAGGGACTCGTGTCCAAACATGTTGCATCCAAACGACCTATTTTTTTTACTCTCCTAATATATAAATTTTTCAAACATTGTTCTTGTCACTCGCGACTCGAGTGAATTAGTTTTGCAAAAGCCCCGATCCTATTAACTCGGCGCCTTATTTTCATTTAGAAAACCTGTCGCTTTGGTTAGAGAAAATGGTGAAAAATAGTCAAAGAGGCCAGACAGGAAAAAATATTGCCTACTCGGCACATTGGAAGAGATGGCGACAGACATGATGATCGATATTTTTCTCTGTGATTTGGAAAAATGACTTCAGTTAAGACTTGGCTTTTTTTCAGTGGTATAGATTTTTTCTTTTTCATTCCTTCCCCCGTCCACTTTTTTCATATTTTTCATTTTTTTTTCAATTCTCTTAATATTTTTCGTGCTTTTCGGTGTTGTTTCAATTGCAAATATGTGCAGCAAGCATTACTTCGTATGCACTTTTGAAAAATAACCTGTGCAAAGAAAATAAGAGTTTCTGCGAGCAGATAGCAAGGAATATTGGAATCTGTGGGCGGGCTCCTTTAATCTGACAGTTCCATTTTTTTCTTATTTCTTCTTTTTTCTGACCTTTTTCATTCGGCAAAGCGGCGAGAAACTGCGTCTATAGGATTTTATAAATTTTTTTCTTTTCAGTTCTTTTTCAATTTTGTACTGTTTTTGGATTAGATTTGAGGAATTTCTTCTTTTTTTTTGAGGTCGTTGGGTTGTAATTATAATTTTTATTAGTTTATGGAGTTAACTTCATGGTACAATTTCATTTGTACACGTAAAAAATGGTGTTTTCTTAATGATTTGACTTTAAGGTCTTAACCTTTCATATTAAATTTTCAATAATTTAAAAATTAGATTCTAATAATTAAATATTAAATATTAAATTTTTAAGATTATTATTCGTGCTTACCGTTAAATTGAATAAAATTACCATGTTGAAATTTATAAAATTAAAAATTTATTTTAAATTTAAAGCATGTAAGAAAATTGAATAAGTAAACAATGAAAAAATATGATGCAATTGTAAGGTGGTACATATGAAACTTTGGTAATAACACGTCTTTTACACGCAACCATGCACTTTGAATTTTGCATCTAATTTAATGCAAACCTAACATGAAATATTTAAATTGAGTGAATGTAAATGAATAGAAAAGAAGATACAACTAAATGAAAGTGACTGTGGTCTCTTTAAGCAATTTGAAGCCGACCAACTTTAAGTCACCATTTGACTTTCTTTGCATTCTAGTGCCGGCATCTCATTCCCTTTCCTCAATCCTCTAACCTTGCAACTCACCTAATCCTTTGCACTCACTATGGCACACCCAATCTCTCTGTCTCCGTTTGGCAAATGGCGGTGGAAAACATTGGTGACGGTCACCCACCTGCTGATCTAAAGGTCTCTAGGGTCACTTCACAGCGTGAGAGCGACAAGACCTTTGCTTGTCATTTCCAGTGCATGTTTCATTTTTTCCAAATATTATTCTAAAAAATTTTTGTTTAAACTTTTCTTTAATTTTTTTTTTAAGAATACCATTAAATTGGCAGTACACAGCACCTGTTCGTGCGCACGTGGCTCCCTCCTCTATAATTAACGCTATGCAACTAATAACTGAAGATCACTGACAGCTGCTGAATCTTTGCATTTCTTCGCAAACATTCCCAGATGTCAACAACTGCACTGAATATTAAAAGTAGAGCGGAATATTATGGCGGTAACGGCAAGACAGCAGCGTTATCGACCTTTAGAAAATGGGTATAAATCCGAGAGATGGGACGTAATGCGCTTTTGCAGTGATAGAGATATTTTCATAGGAAAAGGGTTTAAGACGTAGGCGGACTTGATTTGTGTGCTTCGTGCGCGAGGCGACACCACCGCATTGGGATTGCCCACAATTACCAATTTCTGCCGAAGGAAGTCGCTCTCTACTCGTTCGCCGCCCCCTATAAATCACTAAGTTAATGTTCTCTGGGCCTCGGTCTCTTCCCCCGCACGATTGGCACACAACAGGTCCCCCATTTCAACATACTTGCCGAGAGAATGAAAACATTAATTTTGTGAGCTTTTAAAGAGAGAAGTGGGATTGAAGTTGTATGTTAGCGCCAATATTTTTTCGTCTCATTTTTATACATGAAAATGGAAGACGGCATTACGAGAGACTCGAGAAATGGTTTTCGCAAGTCATGCATACATCTTCACTGCAGGTTGTAAGCAAAATAAAGCTTTCCTCAAGTTTTTTTTTTTTTTTTTGTTTTGTTTTTTCTTTTTCAAAAAATAATGTAGTAGTTTAATCTAACCGCTTTCAGGCTTTTTTTTTTTTTTATTCTTCACATAAATAGACTTTAAATCATTTGCTTACAATGTATTCAGCTTAAAGTGATTTTAAATTGATTTAAGGAAGGTTTGAAAAGTGCTAATGCAAATGGAATTAAAGAAGGTAAAATAGCATAGAATTACAGTAAAGTGTCTTGTGCGGTTTGCAAACAACACATTCTTCGAAACCGTAGATTAAAACTCTTCACTTACGTTAATTGTAAATAAATTAACGACTCGAGACAAAATGGATAAAACCTCATTATTCATTACTTCTTTGGGAAATTTGTTCTCTATTTTTACGTCTTTAATAGTTTTCGACTGGAATGTTGTGTAAAAGAAAACAAAGCATTCGATCACGCTGATTTTCAATTAAAAAAGCAAAACATTTGGTGCGCTAAAAATGCGAGTGGGTTTTACACCGCTGTAAATTAAAATTTTATGTTTTCTAAGTGAATTAATAATAAGGCAGCGAATGCGGCGAGATGAAACCCATTGCATGTGATTTGTAAAATTTCGCGTGCAAATGTGAATCCGGTTTTAATTACGTTTGTTTGTTAAAAGTGATAAAGCGAAGAGAAGATGCACTTTTCTCTTTCATTTTCAGTGCAAACTTTCGAACCCTTGGGTAATTGAGGGGGCGTCCCGGTGATGCTACGTGTTAGAGGCACAGTTAGGAAAGCGTACACATGGCGAGAAACCGTTCCCCGTTCGCCCATTGGATTTTCTGATTGTATTCGCCTCGTAGCCTCCTTGCGTTGAATGATTAATAAGTTTCATCGATTGAAATAAGACCAAGAGGCGCCGTTGGGAGCACGCACAGCGACGCCATTCCACCCCAAATTAGAATTAACGGGACTCGCATGGACCCACGGGTCTCTCCCCTACTTCCAAGGTGGGGTCGCGAAATTTTTCACACCGTCGGTCGATTCTAACCCTGTCAGCGAGAAAGTTCTGGCAAATTATTTACCTTAAAAAATTAGCTACGTGTACAAGAAAAAGTTCTTGATAAATGCGCGAGGGATTAATACACGAAAAAATTAAACTCTTTGGAAATGACGTATTTTTTTTTATGTATTACAGAATTCTTCAATTCTTCAACACGAATCAAGACGAATACGACGTGGTTTTCACCGCAAACGCCACGGCTGCTATCAAACTGGTGGGCGAATGTCTGGAGTGGAGCGAAAACGATCTCTTCGTGCACCTGAAAGACAACCATACATCAGTGTTGGGCATTCGAGCATTGGCCTCCGCTCGAGGTGCCCGCGTGCGATGCCTGAATGACGATCAACTGCAAGAATTATCGGCGTTCCCAACAGATTTAGCCAATTGTCAATCATCCGAAAGCCAGAGGGGATTCGGGCTATTTGCATTTCCGGCTGAAAGCAATTTCTGCGGGCGAAAGTATCCTCTAGCGTGGATTCGCCAAATGGACTGTTTGGACTCTACTCGGCATTGGTTTTGTTTGCTGGACGCAGCTGCATTCGTATCCAATAGTCCACTAAACTTAAAGGCCTATCGACCTGACTTGGTGTGTATGTCATTTTACAAAATGTTGGGCTTCCCCACCGGTATCGGTGCTCTGCTCGTAAGCCAACGGGCAGCGCCGTTCATGCGGAAGACGTACTTTGGCGGCGGGACCGTCTACATAGCCCTACCTGATCAAGAGTTCCACATTTCGAGGCCACTCCCGCATGACAGGTGAGTGACTGTACGCCCATCATCTTATTAACTGTCGGTTCACTGAACGCTGACCGCTGTCCATCCGTAGTATCGAAGACTGAATAAGTCCTCTGGGCTTTTAGTATTGATCAGTTTCTAAGGTCGGAAGAGTGTGACGAGGGTGGAAGCTTTGAGGAAAGAGTAGAGACTGACTTCATCATCAGACTCTATTACTTGAGCCCATGGGTCAACGGCTACGCACCGAGCAACGTCTTAATTCTCTAACTCATTTAGATGGGCTACAGACATTTGCATAATTACATTTTTCACACGAGCCTTGTTTGTGTGGGTGGTTAGGAAAAAAAGGTTTGGCAATTAATTTACATTTTAAAGTAATTAAAATTAACTTGCTTCGTTACCACGCGTCTTGGTTAAAACCTAAAAATGTGCAATCGTTTTAAAAGTAAATTAAAATTTGTTTTAACTTTTTCTCCCATTTTCTACTCATTAAATGAGTGAACAAAGTTTTGTATTTCTGTGCAGAGAAAGAGATAATGTCGGATTTTATGTGCCGTTTAGATTGATGGAGGTACATTAGTGTTCGTTCAAAACTCTGTCCTTCATCCCGCTCTGTATCCGCCTTTTGTCACATCCCATCCATTTACAGGGATTATCTGCAAACCAGTATTCCATTCCCATCTACCACGACTATTTTATCTCTTGTACAAATGTGTAATTCATTTTAATCAGCGCTGCATCTGTTCAACAGAAGTAGAAAACTCGCTAGCATTTATTCATTTACATATTCTCTTGTTGCTGCATCGTTGTGGTTATTATCTTCAAGGAGTAAATAATTACTAATCTCGAATAAATATTTTGGTTCGTGATGCGATGCAACAAATCGATTTTTTTTTTAAGCCACAGAGTGAAAGGACATTTTATATTTGTTAGATTGAAGAGGTGGATTGTTTTAATTTTTTAATTGAGAGGTGATGTTTTTTTCGATATCGCCGATCAATGGCGTTATTTGATTTTCATCTTTCGTCTTACTTGCCCTATATTGAATTGTGGGTAATTTAAGCTGACATTCGCAGCATTTCGCCTTTAAAATTCAATTCATTACGAATTAGTGTAGAAAATTGAATTAAATTTTTCTTTGTGCCATACAAAGATCTAATATTTATTTTGTGTTTGTTGTTTGAAAGTTTTAACTTTTGGTTTTAATTAAATGATAATATTTAGGAATTGTAATTTCCTGAGTCAAGGCAGGATGAAATACATTATTGATTTTCACTCGTGTAAACAGTTTTTCACTAAGTAATCTAAAAAGAAAAAGTTTTTCAGGTAATTTGATGATTTTCTGTTATTGTTGCTTTTAAGATATGTTGACTTTAGGTCGTTGTCCTGTTTGATGCAATACTAAAGGGCGTTCCTTCAGATGTAGTGTTGTTCCTTTCTTGGTAATTGGAAATGCTTTCCAACAGGAATCCCTCTGAGAGGACCAATACTAATTCGACCATCCAAGAGAGAAGGAAAGTCTATTCCCCAAGTACAAAACCTTCTTAACTGAATGAGGAGCGAAACATCGCCGAATGAGTGAGACAAATTTTTTTTTGTCAACGTCGTTACATCTTAAGCGGCTGCTACACATCAAAAAAGTAATTTAAAAAATTAAAGAATCGCATGGATTGCATGGCTTTAATAAAGTATCTGTACAGTATTAATTCCTATTATGAAATGTTTAGTTAGATTTTGAATATATTGTGAGTAAATATGTAATCTAGCTATCTTGTTTTGGAATGCAAATATAGAAATCGAATTACTCTGCATTTTGATCATTTTTTCCCCCCAGGTTTGATTATGTTTGATTATAACGATGGGAAATGATCTTAAAATGAGCAATGATTAAATATTTGTAACGATTTATTTTATTTTCAATAATTTGCCATAATATAAAATAATAAATAAATAAATTTACTGCTGACAGTAAAATGTGGCTAAAGAAAATGACGTCATTGACTGATTATTTTTTCTGTAGAGAGTCAAAATGGAATCTAGTTTCAAATAAAGACAAGTAAAAATCCAACATTGCATCATTTTAGATCGTTTTACATTACATGCGTATTGCGTATAAAAATTACGTTTTTCTTATTTATTAGGTTGGAAGATGGAACACTCCCGTTTCTCGACATTTTAGCCATTCGCCATGGATTGGACACGTTGGAGACGCTTGCAGGTAAATTAATTTGCTTTTAAAATTTACTTAAACACATTTGCTGCAAAGCCCCTGGGCTAGTATTGAAGTGTTTTAAGAGTGCTTGCTGATTGACTTGACTTATCACTGAAAACATCGAGTTCTCAAGACCTACTGGGCTGTAAAATCCTAGTCCATGTGAATAAATTTAATAAAAGGTGACGGGCACCATGTTCGCATTCTTATTTTATGTACAAACGTGAAACACATAAAACATATTTCGCCTTTATACCTGAAGAATGTGATCAGACCACACACTTTGATACCTTTAGTTTTATATCGTAAATTTTGCGAACTACAACAATGCCTCATTTTTAAACTTCGGGATTTTATATTCGGAAAACTTAATATTTTTTTTTATACCGTATTTCAAAAAAAAAAAAGTTAAGTCTTTTTCGTTATACTACGTGCACTGGTGATTGATTATAATGTTGGCATTTATGCATGTTCACAAGAAATATTATTATTTAGTACATAATTTTTTTTCTTACAACTTTAGATCCTATAAAAAAAGAAAAATTGCTTCAAAATTACCTTCGAAGATAATAATTTTTTCTAAATGATATAATTAAGAATTTATGAATTCTAGAGTTTATTTCCGTATCTACTGTTTTTGGCATTTAACAAAAAAGTAAGATACATATAATTTTTCAGCTAAATATTTCTTTTTTCAATTTGCAATTTGCACTGTCATTTGCAGCTGATTTCTCGAGATTTATTCCCTAAATTGCTGATGCTTATCTCGCTTGAAATAATGTGAAAAGAACAAAAATTTTCGATAATGTTTTTCTCATTTTAAATCTCGATTGTATAATGACATTATTTTTTATAATTTTTATAATTTTTATATTTTTATTTATATTTATTTTTTTTCCTTTGAAAAATTCTCTTTTCTCTTTTAATGTCACTGCCAGCCAAATGGAAAAATTTTCTTTTTTCATACACAAAGGTTTCTATAATATATCATTTCAATTACAGACGGAACTTGGGAAAATGAGATGGGGAGAAAAGTTTTTTACATGATGTAATAGGCGCACGAAGGCATTAGGAATTTTCCATTTCAGACGATTTTTTAAACTTTTTTTTTTCCGTATCATTTTAAATACGTTGTCCCATCTGCAAAAATAACCTTGTTGAGGTAGGGAGGAAAAAAGGAGAATTTTTCCAATAGTTTTTAGGCTGAGAAATTTTAAAGAAAAATGTTATTCCAGTCACGTGCGAATTTTGTATATTTTTTCTCTTAAAGTTATTTGTCCCAACTAAATTTTTTTTTGATTTTGCTAATGATATTGGTCCGATAAAATTTATAGTTTTAATGTGACGAATCCAATTTACGAAAGAGACACACAGAAATTTAATTAAATTTTCCCTTGTGCTGCACTAATAAGTGTGGGAGTGAGACAAACTCCCTGTGCGCTACCATCGATCTGATGATGAAGAAGAAAAATTAAATTTTCAACCAGTTAATGAAATCGTCTAAACAAACTTTCCTCAGAAAAATATCTTAAAAGAAATAATTGTATCAGATTATTTTTGATCTGAAAGTCGGTTTTCAATATTCATTGCTTCTCTTCTCTGGAATAGATAAAAGAATTTCTTCCTATTTGACCAGAAGCGATTGTCAACATAATAAAGTGTGACAACGTCAATTGATTTAAATGTATTCCTGGTTGACTATTACCTCGAGTGTTTCGATACGCACACTATTATAGTACCGTAATTGCTGTGAGCTGTGAAGCATTCCTGGTTAGCCAACAATCACGAAAATAATAACTTATGCAAATGAAGTCAATCAGATAATATAAAAAAGCAAATATTATTTCTTTTCTTATGCTTCTACTGTATAGATAAAAGTGTTAAAATATAGCGTTAAACCAAAGCGATTTTAAAGAGGAGTAATAATGCTTCATGTGCGAGGTTTATTTATACATAATTCAAATACATTATAGTTAGCAGATGGTTTCGGCATATTGTAATTGCTGCTAAATCACGTCACATTTGCAAAATAATATTTAACTCTACTTAGTTCTTTTTATTTTAAGTGGTTTAATTTAGATGTAATTAACAAAGATTTATTTTTTTGTCTGTTACCACTGTAAAGATATGTGGAGTGTATTGCATACTTTATGTGAAAAGTATACGAATTACAAATGCAGCATTTCCGTTAAGTCAATAAACTTTGTTTGGTTTTAAGAGTAAGTTGTTTCTATACTGTAGGTGTAAAAATGTGTAACATTGCACATTTGTAACTTTACGATATTAGAATACAACATCAGTTATTGTTTCTTATTTTTTTAAGCAAGTTAATAAAAAATTGCAGTTGTGAAAGGCACAAAAAGTAATCAACCTGCACTTTATTTTATTTCTGGTTAATTGAATTGTTGAAAGTGCGGTAGTTAAAAAAAAAAAGTCTGGAAATTTTTTTTTTTTAAAACTCACTACGGTACTTTTAAATTGGGAAGATGAAAGGATTGTTGTGCACGATTTCACTGAGGTTTCCGTTCCTTGGTCGAATAAGAGCGCATAAAAGCCGTATAATGCACTAAGGAAGAGATGCGCGCTTGTCCCGTGCAATGAGATGATCATTGTCCTTTTCATTCAAGTCTGATCGTCAAAGTAGAAGCAGATTAGACGAACCGAAGCGAGTTGGAATTGACAGTTGTGAGTGAAGTCGGCATTGATTCCTCGATTACAGACCAGCACTTAATTAGTCCTAGTGAATGAAGCCACAATTGTGTGAAGGAGTGAAAAAAAAAAAAGGAAAATTTTGATGCACTTAAGCACATCATCGCACGATTTTAAAATGAAGGGAAAAGAAAAGAAAGTTGTTGATGGGCATTTGTATGCGAAACAAAAGTGGAGGATTTTATCTCTGTTTAGGTTGTAAAAGCCAGACAGAAAAGCTGATGGATACAAAAAGAGAAAGTGGTGGCTGTGTGTGAATTTACTGTCAGAAAATTGGCTTAGCCGACAAGGAAAAGGCGAGTCTGAAAGACTTGTTCAATTAAGATTGAGTCTTTTATTTGTGGTTTAACGGATGTTTGTCACAGGCATCGAGCCAAGCAACTCATCCAACATTAATATTATCTCGATAAATCGAATTTACACACTCCTCTTGTAAACGTGGTTTCCGCTTCGTTCAAAGTTTAGGAGACAGGAGAAGTTCATTGTCCCCGAAAAGGAATTAGCGAAGCGATGCTGGCAAATAAAATTTCATGAAAACTGATGATTAAATATTAAGTTGCGTTTTCGTGAAAATGCATCTGCAAACACACGGTTGATTATGAAGTACTTGTGCGTCATTTTTTGTTCATTTAGCATATTTTTCTGCGACTTGACGGGTTGGTTTGCACAAACTTGAATCATTGTCTCAATTACTAATGATTAATTAGAATCTTAATGAGAAAACGCGGCAATGGAGGACGTCAGCGTGCAAAGAGAAAAGGATGAGGATGGTGACGGTGTCGTTGCTAGGCGTATAACCGCGGGTTAATCTAAATTTAACAAGCGCCTCCGTCTTTATAATTAAAAACCAATTAGCAATGTTGGAAAGCCACAATGAATCATTAGTTGTGGGGTGGGAGGGAAAAGTTTTGCATCGTTTTGTTTAACATTCCACCGTCTGTGGGGGTGGGCGATCGGCGGAGATCACTTTAAAGGGATTTGTTGACAAAAGTGTGCAGTGTTGGCTAGGCAGCATCAAAAATGACATTTTGACATTGTCTAGAGACCAGTGGTTGTTTCTTAAATCACAGTAATCGAATATAAAGCGTTTTTTCTTTTATGTGTGTGTGTTTTGTGTTGGCTCGTTTGGCATAGTGCGATGGTCAAAGCTTTGCACATTTTTGTTCTAGTGCATCCTGACTTTTGAATTATTCAGTTATGTGAGAGAACTGGGATTGGTTTTTCCTTCCGCATTTCAGTCGTATCGAAAAATGCTTCCAAGTTTCCAATTGCTTTTTATCGGACAATGACGCGTAGCAGTGAAGAATAGAACATTCCGCTTCGACGGCATAAACAAAACTGTTTACGCCAACCGTCACTAATGGAGCGCAGTGATGTGTTAATTTACATCAAAATATCGAATAGTTTATTGTCTTTAATTTTTTTTTTCTTAAACATAATCTTTAGATGTTTTTAAATTTCTTTTTCTTTTCTTCTTTTCTTTATCTACTTGTTTATATTTTTTAAATTAAAAAAAATATTTTTTTTAATTTGATAAAAATGAATTAACAGTTTTGAAAACAACATTTTCAAATTAAATTATCCTGACCTTTGCAGCTATTTACATCTGTTTTGCACTGTATATGTGGAAAAGGTTAAAAGAGTAAATTCATTACGCCACCTGGGAGTGTTTAGTTCTGTGTGGAGCGGTATTGCCAACAGATTAGCTCGAGTTGAAGTTTGTTAAGTTGAGGTTAGGGCATCGAGTTCAGTGTGCGTCACGTGAAAACAATGCGAGAAGCAGCTGCAAGTTGAATAAAAATAGAATAAAAGGAAAGAAAAAAAGTCTTCGACGGCTGTGATTTCAAATGTTCTGAATTAAATTAATGGTTTAGAACTTTATTGACCAACTTGAATTCTTTCGAATCATTTATTTCTTTATTCTTTTTTTCCTTAGCCGCAATTTGCTTCACTTATGGGACTTCGGGCCAATGCGTGGGCTGTTTGGGACCCATAGAGACCAATCAAAAAAGCTGCTTGTGTTTTTAGATTTTTTTTTATCATGAATAAAGAAACGGCTTTATTCGTTTGTGGGAACACGGAAAGGAGTTTCGTGTTGCAATTTGAATCAATTTCATTAACTTTTTTAAATATTTTTTTTGTGAAATTTACAATATTGAAAATTTGCACGAATTGCGAGCTTCAACGCTGAAAGCAAAAATAGAAGAAGTGAAATTTCAGAGAGAAAAAAAAAAAAGCCGACACGTTTATTCGATTTCATTCCATCAATTATTGACATCGTTTGAGAGCCTTTGCTAGTGTGTTTTTGTGTAAAATGAAATATTTATTTCAGTTAAAAGTAAAGCAACAATAAATCAAAAAAAAAAAACTACCAGATTTAAATTTTAAAATTACTTTCTTCTTTTTAAATGGTACAAATTTAATTTGTCCCGTTTTTGCATGCAAGCAGCCATTGAAGCTCTCTAGATGTTGAAGAAAGTTCTTTTATTAGTTTCAATCAGTTACTTTCTCAGCAAGATTGACTCAACTTCATTTGTGGGTATTTATGTAAATTTGCTTTTAACTTGAACTCGAGCAATCTTATTTTTAAATGAAACTATCTGTTCTCCTCAACTCCGCCCATGTTTTTAATCTACTTCTTTCTATCTTGTCTTGTCCTTTTTCCCTGAGATTCCCCCTTCTCCATTTCTCGAAGTTGGAAAAATCAATGTTGAAAAGTTTATTCGTTGATCGATTCACTCTCTTGTTTTGTCGTTTTCAGTTCATTACCAGAGACTTTTCTATTGCGAGAAGTTTTTCAGTTTTCTGAGCACACTTTTCTTTTATCGCTCAACTGGGAGCCAATCCCCGCCATATTTTATTTGTCCACATCAGTCAATAGTTTTTCCACGACATAATATAAAGAGATGCCATAGCACTTGTTGTTTGCGAGGGATTTTGCAGTAACCCTGGAGCTTTTCTACGACTAGAGCGAAATGGCTCCACGGGGAGCGGTGGTGTAGGGGGGGGGACGGTCGTTTACTGCGGGCGGTATCACGCATCTCGTTCGCCACCGCTTCATCGCTTCGATGCGGACAGCGTTTCCGAAGGTACGCTCTGCACTCCTGCACGGTGCAGCAGGTGGCCCGGATCCCATCGAATAAGTGTCGATTTTCTTTAACATGTTGCCTTTTCTCGACTCGCAATTTTTTTCGGCAATGCCATTTGCTCGCTTCTTAGCCGCCGAGACAAAAAGCGGGTTTTTTGCCCACTCGGGAGAGTGGACTACGGACACGGAATGGGAAAAGAGCAACAGCGGTCTAATGGGCATTATTGGGCAATGTAAGCATGCCGGGTCGTCGCGTTTGTTATCTGAATTATTCATGGTATACGGCTGCACAATCTGACCTGACCCCCCCCCCAGGCGGCATGTGTCCGCCTCAAACCGTGTGTGGCGGGAGTAGTGGGAGTCTACGGAGAGGTGAGGGGTGCATTCGCAGCTGCTCCTTCTCCCACGAGCCTCCTTTTAGCCTTCTCCAATCGCCGATCCAATTTGTCGCTGATTTGTTGGAGCCTGAAAATTGAATCCTAGCACACTACATGCGCCCTCCCCTTCTCCATTTTCCTTAGAACGAGTGTAGACGAAAAGAGACATTTAAGCGGGTCTGGTGACATGCATTTAGCCTTCTCTTCGCCACCTTTTCCCTCCTCGAACGAGTTAGTTGCCCACTTATGAGAGTGGGTGCTCGTCTAGAGGTCCAATAAGAATTTTGCTGACGTCCGTGCACGTGCAGAGGAACGGTTTACTTTGCGCGCTTTATGTTTTCCTTTTAATCATTAAGCGACCCTAATGGCGCCGACGGAACTCATTCGAGCGGAGCAAGTAACTTTTGCAGTGAACTTTTAAATTAGTTTTGATGGGAATTTAATCGCTGATGTTGCACAAATTTTTATCGAATAATTTCGGCGCTTGCAACAGCGCTACGCAATGATTCCCCACTGGATTGTATTGGCTTTTGTTGTTGTCGCGATAAAGTTCATTTCTCATAACCCTTATCACGGCCAAGTTGACATGTGAAGCAACAAATTGGCTTTGTGCAACAGTGGAAATGCAATCCGACTGAGGTTGCTTCAAGCAGACGCTGCGTGTGCTCCACATCGGATTTCTGTTCTCGCTCATTCTAGTTGACCCCGATCATAAAACATTCACGAGCAAACTCACAGACCGAACCTGGATGACAGCCTATTGAAAGCTAATTTGGTAAACAACGTTTAACAAAAGGTAGAAATTTCAACCTTGTCAAGACGCTACCGATCGTATACAATAAAATCTCGTTAATTTTAAATTTTATACATCAAGACTTTGCCAGTCAACAAAGAATGATGGTAACAAAAGATTTTTTAAAAAGAAGAAAGAAAGAAGGAAAGGAAAAAAAAAAAACAAATTTGTAAATGATGACATGATTTTGAGAAAATAATTAAAAATGACACTGTCTTTTAAGATGTCATCCAAGCGGAGAAATTTAAGTGGTAAATGGACTCGAACCCGTCTATTAGTGATTAAAATGGCAGTGTTCTTTGTCACAAGTACCTCTAAGTATATTTGTGCGTTGAATCAATCCTTGTCTTATTAATGGTTGTAGCATGAATATCTTAGAGCTGTTTGGTTTGCCTGCTGAGCGCGCTTAATTTCTTCTCCATTTATCTTTCTCCTTTCCCTTCCCTCTCCCATCGTCCTCAGACGTCTTCCTTGTTGATTGATGATATCCTCCAATCGTTAAGTTTGAAAAAGAAACGCCATAGTCGTAGGACAGATGCTCCTCTTCGCTACCGTAGGCCATGCCAGAAAGAGGTCAATTGAAAAAGTACCGTCTTTTTATACCAACATGGTCAGAAGGCAATCAACATCTTTATCCATCAGTCTTGGACGAGCACTTAGATAAAAGATGGGAGGGGGAATAAACAAGAAAAGTTTTTAGATGAATAAGTAGCTGTCTGATAACTCAAGAGTAAGTTTTTGCTTCATTCATCTTACGTACACTCAGTGTATAAGTACGTACACAGTGTAACTGGAGGTATTTTTATTTCGTTATCGACCTCTTCTCGCTGGCGAGGTCATCGGTGTAGTTGCAAGTAACCATTACCCGAGTTTTCGGAGGAATGATGAACGCTTTGAGGAAAGATAAATGATGTGAATTCACAAGCAAAGAGAATGAAGCCCCATTCACTTTTTTCCCTGTTTTCTGTTAATTTAGTATTATTTCTTGTTGGTTTTTCCCACTCCGCTATTGGTTTTGATAGCGAGGTTTTTGATCCAGTGCACGTTGTCGGGATAAAACTTGTGTACAGAGAATTTTGAAAGGTGTTCGTTTTATTGATTTATATTCACTATCATTTTTTTTTTGCCGGGAATCCTCTAGGAGGCATGGAGGTTGTCAACGAGCGCACGTTTTTGCTCGGTCGATACCTCTATCGAGCGATGTCCACTCTACGCCATGGAAACGGCCGACCGGTGGTCGAGCTCTACTGCCGGACACAATTTGCAGATTCGCAAGAGCAGGGACCCATCGTTGCTTTCAACGTTCTAAGAGCGGATGGACGTCACGTCGGATTTGCGCAGGTAAACGACAAGTAATTGACAAGCGAATTAGGTTTATTTAGGAATTTCTAACTGCCAATGGTTTAGGCTTAACGGCAACTTCTCACCGCAGCTGGGTGAAAGTTGGAGTGAAATAACTACTTTTTCGTATAAATATTTAACTAGCAGCTTGCTTTGCTATCTGACGTTCTAAGTGCTGCAAAGTGCTTGGAGTAAAATTCTACTGAGTCATTTTTTTTTCTCTCTCTCTCTCTCTCGCCCTCTTTTGTTTCTCTGTGTCGTTGCGTTCACATGGGAGGCATATAGTACAATGACAATGAGGCGGGAAAAAAGTTGTGCCTAGTTCCTACACCATTTGCCTGCTGATGGAGAATTAAGGTCGGCACTATGTGTGGCTCCACGGGCGTCTGGCGAATGTGGCGATGTGTCCTTCGAGTGCTGGAAAAAGCATCTTTGAAGATGGGAATTGCGCGAGGCGTGCAAGAATTGCCCATCCCCTGTTCTATCGACTCATCCGAATGTGATGAGAAATATTCACATCCCAAAGCCCCAACAAGGACCAATGATATTCAACGGAAAATTGTAGCCGGCGGCCCAGGTGGGGCTGTGCAATGGCTGATGGTGATGGGTTGGTTGGACGTATTGGTAGCTGACTTAATTTTGTCAAATTGGTTGGAGACGGAAAGATGGTGATTGGAATGGAATGAGAAAAAAAAATTGAAAAAGAGGAGCCGAGACTGGAGACTGGAGACTTGAGGGAAAAGTTTTCAAGGAAACGTGTGATCATTAATATGGTAGTAGAAAGTGCTCGAGAGGTTATTGTGATGAAAGATTAAAAGATTAATTTATTCCGAGATGGTAATCTAATCACGGTTTTGTAGCGAAATTAATTTGATCAAACTAGATTGCTGAGGGATGAATAAATGACTTCATTAATCCCAGATCATGCGCTTGTTGTACGTTAATTTTGTAATTTTTAAATTTTTATCTCTTTAATTTTTTTTTAAAGATAAAGATGTTTTTAATTTTTTTCATAGTAATTTTTATTTATATTTTGCTTAACAAAGTTTTCCCAAAGAGGAAATAGTTTGAAGTTTAGATGAAGAGGAGCGATTCAATTTAGACTCACTTCCAATTACGGAGTGCCCTCTCTCGTTTCTCTTTTGCTCTTTTAGATCCTTTGCCCTCGAGCCTATAAGTCTCTTTCGCTCTCGTCGTCTCTTAGCAGCAAGGAGAATCAACTTGTGCTCACCACCTCCACCTCACGGGCACAAAGTCGTAAAAATCGAGTGTGCGGTAGAGTTCTAATTATTTTTATTGTATGACCAATGTGCCATCACTACATTTGAGCACCGTCGAGCTTTACGGCAACTAACAACTCTTTCTTCGTTCTCTTTAAAAATAGCCATTCGACGATGGCTTCCACAGCTGCGGCTCTGCCAATTTTTTTAATCTCTTAAATTCGCACTAGACTTATCTATTTGGGTGTGCGACCAAAAGAGGAATGGGAATGAGTTGTACTCGTATTGTACACGCACCACCTGTTAAAAGCTATTAAGAGCATCGGACGCAGCTGAGAAACGCTACATGCTTAATGATCTGAATGTAATTTACGATTTTTGCTACACTTGTAATCAAATTATTGGAATCGTTTGCAAAGAAATGGTGCATTTGTACTGCTATAAAAACATTTCGAATTAAACTTTTTTCTATTATTGCTTTTCTCAGGTTGGCAAAATGGCTGCCCTGCATAACATACACATTCGGACAGGTTGTTTTTGCAACACAGGTGCTTGTAGCCAGTATTTGAAACTTTCCACAGAAGACCTGATTGCAAACTATGAGGTAAGCTTTTATTTCATTTTTAATGCATTTATTGATTTTCAAGTTTTCTTTTTGAAAGTTTGTAAAGTTTAAACATTTTAACCCAAAAGAAAAATCAATAAGCTTATTTACTTATAAAATTTTAAAACGTAAAGGTAAACGACGAGGATTTAAGTTAACTATTCATTAATATCGTAAAACAGAAATTTTTTTCAAGTGATGTTAGGCTTGAAGGAGTTGTAGTTATGTTTTTTCATGTTTTGGGTAAAGTAAGTCGTCCCGAGTGGTCTAAAGCATGGCAGAGATCGATCACATGTTCGTGATGAGAGAGTGGGAAGGCGGACAAAAGGTGAAGGAGAGTTTGCAGCTACTTGTTTGATTGGTACGCCCCCGTTTGCCAGGTGTAACTTCGTTCCTGCTTCCCCTGGTACAGCTATTCAGCGAAGCGAGAAATGACTCGCTATTCCCCATATGGCATCGAATGAAAGAATGAAAGAGATGTGATTTATAATGCACTCTTTTTTTTCTCTCAAGCATCACTTGTATGAGAAAACTCGTCAAAATGATGGATAAGGCAAGGAAACCTAACTAAGTTAGGGCATAGACGAGCAAAAAGAAATTGCCACAGGCTTTTATTGTAGATCATTTTCGTTTAGAAGGTAATTTTGAGGATTGGGGATAATTATTCTATTTGTGCTGCGACGGCAATGAAACTAGAGGGTAATTTGGGAAGAGGAAAAAATTTTTTTCTGTTTTCTTATGTGAATGTGAGGTTCTATTCTTTTGAAAAACGCTGAGAACGCGAGTTGGAGAATATTTTGCCTTTGCCAGCAGGAAGTGTGCGATATTGCCATGTGGGTAACTGCCCCCGCAGAGAAATCATATTTTTAGGAACCTACACAATGTACGTTTTTTAGATAAATATAGGAATGGAAGCGCAGCAGAGATAAATAGTCAATCAACACGAAACTTCAATGAAAATCAATGTCGCTCTGAGCTTTAATAAGCATTGGAAGAGCCATGGCTGTGACGTACTTGAGTGACAATCGGACAAATGACAATTGTTCTGCAAATAGAGTTATTTTTTTGTTTTTCTGCTTTATTTCTGTGTTTTACAAGTTTAATTTACTAGTTACAGACTGTTGCAATTGTGTTGTAGACAATTTAAGAGGTGTTGTTTTTACAAATGGCTCAACTGCATTCTCAGGAATCTTATCACGTGTTTGTTGTTCCAATGTTTGAATTTAAGATGAATGAGAATCCTTTGAAAGCAGCAATTGCTGATTAACGAATGAGAAATGACTTACAAGTTAGTTTGTTAGACGATATAGTAAATATATCGCAAAATGAATAATTAAAGCAATCTTTTGCTTAAAATAAATTGGACAATTATTTTGTTTTCAAAAACTAGTGTTGACATGGGTGGTCTTCGAATGTGTACCTATTCTTCCAAGTTGGCGTTGTTGAGTTAGGTGATCCACTTTTAGCCTGTGTCACATGGATCAGAAGGTGATGGCAAGCGTGGCGTATTTTGATTTAAGACTGCGGTTAGATGTAGGAGATAAATTTCGCTCTTGGTCTCCATCTAGAAAAGTGCTGTTACAAGTTTGCCCCGCTCTAGCTTGCATGAGTTGTCTGCTACAGTATATACGCATGTGCACCGCTCTCGAACATGAAGATAAGTTACACGGCGGACTCCTTATCAGATAAATGTGGCCGGTTCTTTTCGGTGCTCTTTAAGGATCGCTCTGCCGCCAATCGTATTTCCTAGTCAAGATAATAGCACGGTTGCGACTCAAAGTGTACGTAATAAATTATAGTCGGCTTGTAAACCCCTCGCCGGACAAAGTTGATAGACGAGCTGTCCCGCTCTTCAGTGCGGTGGCATTCGACGCTGTTGAATGTCACGCGAACGTGGTAAGGAGACAAGCAGAAGAAGACAAATGAAAGTGGCTAAAGCTTCTCACTTTACTTCGAAAAGTTAAACATGTGCCAAGTTGAGAGATCGGACGAATCCGTTTTGTGCACGTCAGACAAAACAAATGTTGAAAGAGAAAGTGAAATTTGACCGGTGTCTGCGTGCCAGCGATGGACGTGTGGTGCGTGCTGGAGTTAGCGGAGGGGCTTGGGTGGCGAGAATGTAAAAAGCCGCTTCTTAACTGAGTGCTCTGTGCAATGGGAACACGGAGCGATGCCTTTTGTTTTGCAATGTGCGTTTTTCTCCGCTTTTCTAACCGAATGACACGAAAATGCTGTCTGCATGCGAGATGCCTCTACAATAGTTTCGCACACTTGGGCATCCATCTGACTGTTTTATAGACGGACCGCTGTGCCGATGCAACCGCTGATGCATTTCAGACTTGCTTTTTTTTCTCTTTTTCTTTTTTGTTTGAAATATTCTTTGAGACGTGAAAATTTAATCGTGGTTTCTTGCGGAGTAACTGGAGTACTGACATTTTTTTTCTTTTTTCTCAATGTTGTTGAAGTCCATTTGGCTTGGTGGTGAAGTTTTTTGAAGTAGATGGTTGGCATTCGCTCCCAGAATCATATATTTTACTGTCAGAGATTATGCTGCTGTCTTTTTCGCCTAATACAGCACAGGATTCGAAAAGACAAATCGAATCTCAAACTCCGGCCCATAAGCAGCCGCAGCGGCATAAGAAAAGCTGGGAAATATTGTTGCTATGACAACCAAGGCCCGATTTAAGCTGACGAATGAAGAAAATATTTATTTTGGGAAAAACCGCTTTGACATTTGCAATGTTTGAAGCAGATTACTAAAATAAGCTCTAGCTTGAAATATAAACAAATTAATCAGATTTCGTCTGCCAGATCGAAATAATGGGTAACGGGAAAGTAATTTAAAATGGTAGTTGTATTATTCTCGTGAAAATTTGATGAACAACCGTGCAGTTTATTTGAAACCGCAGTTTTGCATCTCTGCCGGTTTGAGTTCAGTGGCCATCCATGGAGACCGCAAGTTTATTCATCATGAACGCGAGATTTATTTCGGGTCAAAATATATTTATGCCCGTTAGCTTGGCTTATTAGGATTTCACTTAGGAATTAATTTGTACTAATTCATGGAAATAATATGATGTTTCAAAGAGATTGAACGCTTTAAAAATAATTTTAATAAGACTTGTCAATATTTGAGCAGGAAATTTTGTGTGACTTAATTTATGCAAACGAGAGGATTCTCAGACGACGACGATTCATCGCAGCCCTCCTGCTGACAATGGCAACACGAACGAGGAAAATCGATCGCACTTGCCTGCATGGCAAATGTGTTTTCCAAGAAGACAACATGCTCCTTGAGTTCCAGGCGAAAGAGGCAATCAAAAGACACCAAGCAAAAGCAAGAGCAAAGAAAAGAAAAGGAGAAGAATAAAACCATTTCGTCGTTTGCTTGTTCAATTAATCTCTCGTTTGCAGACAAACCCAGCTCCCAACTTTTAATCTTGTTGGCAGACATTTAATTTAGTCGTGTGCGAAGTGCGAACGAAATGATAAATGAAAAGACTCGTATCAGGTATACCAAGGCTATGGTTAAATCCTATAAACTAAATGACCGTTTGCTTTTTCGGCTCGGTACTTTGTAAAAGTGTCAGCAAATAATCCTATTAGTTTAATTTTCTTTTTTAAATTGGAAAAACTTGTAGGTTTTGGCTTTATCGTTACGGAACTTTTTAAGTCTGGAAACTGGAGAGCCACTAAATTAGATATATCAATTCCCATTGTGCTGTCCATCGCATTTTATTGGTTTGTGCTGATTGTGTTTTTCTTGAATTTCTCTCCGGTGGAGGGCGCACGCACTTCAAGTCGGAGAAGGAAATTTGTGGGAGGTGTTGGACATGCAATCTCCACCACCTGCTATCTTAGGATATGGAGGTGACCCATTGGTATGCGGCTAGCGATCAGCGGTCTGGACATTTGGGCCGCATTGTGTGTTCGCCTCCGATCTTTTTCGTTTTCCACGCCTCAGCTCTCCCGTCGAGCCGCAAACAAATATCGTGCGTGCCTGCCTGCCTTTCGTTTTCACCTGCCGCCCCTTTTTTTTTTTTTTTTTTTTTTTTGTTTTTTTGTTTGTTTGTTTTTTTTCTTTTTTTAAACCATAACACTTTTTTCTCATCTTAGGTAGGTTTTTTTACCCGTCTCTTTTCAATTGAAATCTAACAAAAGAACTAGATTACACGTTTTTCTAATTTTCTTTTGTGTTTTTGTAATTTGAGAATCGACAAATTTCCTTTTTGTTTATAAATTGATTCGTTTTCGTTGAACTTGCAGTGCTTTATTTATGGGAAAAAATTACGTAATCTGCATTAACGTGGCATCTTTGTATACAACAAGGCAGGAAAGACTTCAACCGGGCTTAAAATGAGGCATAGATTAAGGAATGGAGATGAGTCAGTCGTTTCGCACATAGGCCTTGAGATTAGGAAGTGAAAGTAAGAGCATCGTCCTCGTCGTCTTTGGCTCGTTGAGCTTTGCGTTAGGAAAATTGAGCGTTAAGAAAGCGAAGACGACTTCACTGGGCTCCACTTTGAGCGACGTTGGGATAAAACATGGAATTTAGGAGAGTGAGGAGAATGACGGGGGGAGAAAAACGTCGATTTGCATTGGAAGCATTGCCTTCGAACTGTGACACTTTTTTTCCTCTCCTCTTCTCTCCTCTGCTGTTACGTGCCACCACTTGGAATTTATAATGAAAAATTCGAAAAAAGTTTCGCCGCGTGAATTTAGTTTTGTTAGAAGAACAAGGGGCTCGTGTTGGCTTTAAACATGGAAAGTCGATAGAAAGCAAGAGTGTTAATGGAGCAACTTTTTCTTTTAGTCTTCCATCTACATCATTAGAAGCTTGTTGGTGTTTGGAGGTCGAGCTTTGAGCTGTCTGTAATTGGTTTACTTGGCCTTTGTTAAAATTAAGATTGTAACTTTAATGGTAAGTTGGGGGTCATTGGGCTATTCTTAATGGGCTTCTTAACGTTCGCGAATGTGTTTACATGTGGGCCATTACTTGCTGACAAGGCAAGAGGTGATTCAACGATGCGTGTGTAGGTAACCATGCATACATATAGGCCTATATACATAAAATGAATTTTTCCCAAGTGAATATTGTCGAATTTCTAATTTATATGCGTAAATATTAGGTTAAAAAGAGTGTCGAAATCAACCTTCCCGCGACTTTTTCCAGTCTTTAATTTTTAAAAATACGCTCATTACAGATTGCTCTTCTCAACATGGCAAGCAGTCCAGATAAGAATAAGAGTCGTCTTTAAGAGTGTGCCTCTCTCATTCCGCGTCTCAAGATAATTAAGTGAAGCACGCACACTCGTAACATATGTTGCCTCTGGGTCTTTAGAAAGTGCAGAGACTGGCTAGAGTGACTCTATTCTTGAAATGCTAGAAAATCTGCACGGGAAGAAAAATACTCGGTGGATTTGGTTTGGTCTCCCTTTCTTTGCCATTTTGCCCCTTTTCTCTTCTCCTGTTAGCAACGGTGTTGTCGATATTGGCACAGCGCCAAGTGAAAACATGTCGGCCCAAATCCTATACACATTTAGTTGAGGGGAAAGAAGCAGAAGAAGTTTTACTTTAATGCTTTTTCAGTGTGACGTGCATTAATGGATGGTCTGTGCTATCCAGTCTAAAAGTATTCAATTGATGTTTCCGCTCAATTGTTTATGAACAACTTAAATCGCATTTACTAGTTTGGGCTTCTTGCCCCAACCTCTTGCCAATTTGCTTTCCATATATTTTCTTCTTTATGTCTGTCTAGACTTCACGGAAAGAAAAGAACTTTTTTTTTTCCTTTCGCTTTTTTTTTTTTTTTTTTAAATTTGAGTAAGTACCAATAATTAGTCTTTTGAGAAACTATAAAAAGAAACGTTATGCGCTGCGTCAGCACACTTTAAAGCGATTCGAGTTGTATGAAATGAAGTTTGGGCAAGAGGAAAAGATGAAAAACGAAGTGGCCCTTGGCTCGGGGAATATAAGTTGGCGACTCACCGGGGCGCGACCGCTGTAAAATGCATGAGCGGCCTCTGCCGCTGTCGAAGGAAAGAAGACGAGGTCCGCTGTGAACGGATGGAGGAGAAAGCGCCGTCGGCAGGCCAATCCATCAGTGTCAGTAATAGGAAAGAGAGAAAACGAGGGGAATAGATGCATTTGCAGGCACTGCACCGGAGTCACCCCTTATTGGGAGAAAAGGACTTTTCCTCAGAGCTTTGACTCCTTTGCTGTAGTTGCTGGCAATGTGCCCGGATGTAACCCCATAACTTCCTAATAGAGCGCGTGTCGGAACACTGCCGGTCGTCGTCCAATAAACAAGAACGGGCTCACGCCTTAATGGAAGGCCATAGCAGCTGACAGGGGCCTTGAAGATCCACCACGCCCTACGGACAACACCAGAACCTCAACACCACACCGGCCTTCTTCTGCTCTGGCACAAGTGGTGTGCATTGGCGCATACGAGATGGTCCTCGATGCCACGGTCAATGGCCCTTTCTTTTGGCACATACTGACCACCAACTTATAACAGTGACCGAGGCCAATTCAACTATCGATTTATTCCTTCTTTTGGTTTGGCAAACGGGAAATCCTTACTCATCACAATAACTTTATAAAGACTTGGTGTTTTTTTGTTTTTTTTTAAATAAAGAAAAAATGAAAGGAAAAAAAAAATTCTTTGATGTTGTTTAAAGTTTTACCTTTATTAGTCTTTAATTTCGTTAAAGGGAAATGATGATGATTTAGTAGTTGTTTTGATTTATGTGTTTTTGCATGTAGTGGTCGTATGAAAAGTGATAGACGACACCATATAGCCTTCATCTCCTCTTGTTTCTCTTAGCTGCGTCTCCTCACTTTCCCGCGGGTGGTGCTGTCACCTTTCATCAACAGCTGTCGCGCGCACATTCATGATTTGCGGCAACAAAAGTTTCCAATTTCCGCGTTGCGCTCCGATTGCTTCGTGCTAATACCCTCGGATTCTCTCTGTATGTGGTGGCCGTCAAAGAAGGTTTCCCTTGCTTTTGGCAAAAGGATGGAATCCGTGCGATCAAAGCGCCCCATGCTGCGAGCTTTTGGGTCTCGCTCATACCCTGCGCACACTTTTTGCTTTTCCTGGCTAATGGCTTCTTACGACTGTAAACTTATAAACAGGAAGTTTGTGACGGTGAAGTAAAAGGGGGAAAAAAACTTGTTGTACAAAGTTTAGTTGCTCTGTCGCAATGAAATTAAAAATTTACACAGTTTTAATGTTTTAATGTGTGATTTTTTTAATCGTGTAATGTAAATTTTTAAAATTAGTCGTTAATTATTGAGCAATGCAGCATCGTTCTTCCCTTTATCTCCAAAGTCTTGCAGTCGTAGATTTATCGACTCGTGATAGGTTTAATTGTGGTTTGCGCTTCTCCGCGTGTTCGGCCACGTCAGTTCAGTGAAGCAAAGAAGAAACTATGTAGTATTAGTGAACCAAAGTGTGAGAACTAACGCCTGTGCAACTTGGTCACGCCTGGCGTGGACTTGAAGAGGTGTCCATCCATTCATCCGTTGGTCTGAAAACGAAAGGGAACTTTGTGGCTAACATGCATGAACGATCTCCAAAGACTTGAGACCACGCCATTCAATTAACCTCATCGATAACCTCTGCTGACTACAGAAAGCATGCGAGATCAAGGTGGAGATGGCTTTCACCCATTATTAGTGAATTTAAATGCGAAATTATTTCTGAGATTGGTTGGCAATATTTCTTTTTATTGGCAAATAAAAGTTGTTTACTCATGCGAATCAGTTCGAACGACTCGCGCGTTAGTATACGACTGAGAGATTGCAATTGTAAATTCTTGGGATGCTTTTGGTTGGTCGGAATTCTTTTTATATCTTATTTCTCGTTCCTAGTGCCCGTCCTCAAACTACACCAGGCTGCTTTCTGTCGTGCGTGACTAGAGCGATAACTCGCTGAGGTCTCCCTAGCCGATTATCGACGTTCACTCGTCCATTACCTGCTGGCATTGGCCTGTCCAGTCCCGTTATTCCGTTTCGATGGGAAAATGGTGTTGGCCTTTCACTTGGCGAGCAACAAGCTCGGAGCGATCAAATCGTCGATATATACTTTTCCAACACTACATTTCCTTTAGTCTGACATTTCATCGGGGACTTTTTAAGTTTGTCGGGGAAAAAATGTTATTGGCACAATGTTGACATCATTTATTCTGTCTATTTTCTTATCCTTGGAATGACTTCAGATTTTGTCAAAAGAAGTCCACAGGCGAAATATCTGACTTGTACTTGCTCATGACAAATTTTCTGCATCAACTTTCAAACGCTACACCCATTTTAAGTTGTGGTTGTCACGGTAACCCCTTTTTTCTCTTTATCTGGGGATTTTTTTGACATTTTTTTGGAAATGTCTTTTAAAAGGAATAGACTAAAGAGAGAAAGAAAGGGAGAAAATCGTTAATTGTGTAAGAAGTGTGAGGAGGGCAAAGTTTGAGTGAGTTTTTGACGAGTTTTAAGATTGAGTTGAATTCATCCAATTGCTTTTCTATAATTGGAGACACAGTGGAGCTGTCGTTGTATGGCGACATTTCAACTGACGAACGAGCAATTCCCTTTTCGCTCGTAATCAGTCGGCAGCTGATAAGAACACGTGCGCGCGTGCCTTTTGTCTTTATCGACAAGTGAACGGGCAGTCGATAACCCCGTTGAACCCACAGGTCATGTCCTTGTGTCCTCTCTTTTCATGAACAGCATAGAAAGAGACACAGCTGTGTCGCTCGAAGAAGCTGTGGCCGAGAGGAAATCCAGGAGCATGAGCTTCGAGCAGGCGCACTTTATCACTTACCGTAGTTAGCAACACTTGGGTCGAATACTGCACGGCTTATTGGAAGTAGCCAGACATCCCGCATCGATTGACCGAGACAAGTTTATCAGCCTTAGCAATTTAATTAAGATTTCCTAATACCTCGATTGAATAATGCTGACAAGTTTGGACAAACGAAACGAAATTCGAAGTCGAAGCGAACGACGCGGTCTCTTTTAGGCCCCAGAACGTGGAATTACTTGACGATAGATATAAAAGCCACTTTTCGCATGGAAAATATACACAGCTTTGTGCAACGAGAGGATTTAGTCTCGTTTTCAGATTCCACTCGCTGAGCCCATGAAAGCCTTTCCTCTTTCAGAGAAGACATGGAAAAGGGTATTAAGAATGTAAGCAGATAATAGACAGCACTTGAGTCTGATGAAAAGACATAAGAGGAAGTGAAAGGAGAGAGAAAAAAAAAAAAAAAAAGTTATGTTTGCTGGTCCGTTAATTTTAAGCGCCGCGCTTCACCTTTGGTCTGGTCCGACTTTGATTTAAATGCGTGCATCCAATTTAGGCTTGCAGTGACCACCAGCCTTGAAACGATAAGCTTGAGTTGGTACTAGTAGGTGAAAAGCGAGGAAATGGGCAAGGAAGAGGGGGAAATGATAAGTACTCTTGATTGAAACTGATTCTTTTCGCTCACGCACTAATTAAAAGGGTCGGTCCCATTGGGAGAGGCCGCAACACGTACAAATAAATATCGATGCAGAAATAGACGGAATCTTGAAGCTTTGCTTCTTTTGTCAACAAACTTAAAGGCCCGCGTGACCAGCCATCCGGTAAATGATTCACACGCTCGACCAAGCAGCTGCTGCATCCTCGACTCGCTCTCTTTCCTCATCCAATTCTGCTACTGCTTTTCTGTGACGTCATGCGGCTGCCGAAACCATGGAAACGAAATTTATTATGCTATGTATACAGACGAGCACGGTAGTTCAGGAGCTGAATAGCGATTAGTTATCATCAAAACTTTTCAAATAGATTTTTAAACGATAAGAGCGTGTTGTCAAGGTTACTAGTGGAAATAAACAAAGTCGTACTTATTCTCGGCTTGCTAACACGAGTTTCTCTCATAAATAACCATGTCTGATAAAATGTTAAAAATCAAACAAGTTAAAGTTAGGAAAACATGTGTGTTCGTTAAACAACATTTTCATGTAAATAATTCAACGACTGAAATTATTTATAACCGAGGTTTGCAGCGTTACCTTTTTTTCTTCCCACTCACTCCCTTCTCAAAATTGACTCTGGTAATAAAGTTGAAGTTGAAGAATGATGGTTTATATATAAGGGATTGTCAACGGCGTTGGGGCGACAAAACGTTAATCTGTTCAACAGATAGCGCCAGTCAGACGTGAAATTGTTTGTCCATTGGCGGCTCTAAGATCTTCTGTCTTTAGTATAGTTTGAAAAGAAGAAAGGAAAAAAAAAGTTGCTTGCGGTTCGTAGATGGTGTAGAAGGTAGGGGAAAAAATTGAGTGAGATGAACAGAAAATCCCTTAGTAACTTGAAAGATCCCTTTCGCAAGTCCTTTCGTAATTAGTTATTAGAGACCGAGGTGTGAAGTGCCTGAAGAATGCAGTAAACTTAGCAGAAGAAAATGAGTCGCCAGTCACGTGGGTGCATGCGCATGCTTATCGAACGTGATTCTACCTGCAGGCAACATCTGGTGGTAGTTGGCAGGCTTTGTTAATTCGCTGATGGACTTGCTGCTCGAATGAGAATTGCTTGTTAGATGGCACTTTTCGATCGTGCTGGAAAATTTGCTGGCAGCAGCATTTGATACAGCATTACGAACGGTGCAGCGGAGTAGTTTCCTTAGAAAACCCAGTGCTATGGGCCTTCACAGCTTATCATCGCTCAATCTTGAGAATAGCCAATTGTGCTCTTGATGGCGCAACTCGAGTCCAATGTCGTTTGCACAGTGTCATTATAGAGTAAAAATCTTGAGGACTTTTCCCTTAGATTAGAAAAAGAGAGGGCCCGAACAAAGAATTGCAATTGTCCTTGTACTTATCTATCCGTGGCGTGTTTGAATGCCGAACTTGTTTCGAGTGTTTACAGTAAATCTCGAGAGACATAGTAAGGAACCTCTTGCCTTTAAAACAATTAAAGTTTGCAGTTACTAGAGGGAATCTTGTCGAAGACACTAAGTGATGATTGCTGCTACTAAATCTTTTTTTGTAGCTTTCAAGTGTGAGCGAGTTGAGACACAAGGATCAAGTTATTTTCTCTTTTCTCTATAAAATGGATTAACTGACGACTGTAAAGTTTGAGTGAAGTTGAGAAAACTCGCTTCTTTTTTCTGTTGTCTCGTTGCAAGGAAAGCGAGCAAAGGCTTCACGCTTTTCTTAATTACCCCAAACAAACTCTTTTTGTCGTTTTTTTTATCATTTTTTTATTTTTTAACATTTTAAATCCTACTTTTTAAATTTGTCTTTTGTTTTTTTTTGTTTTTTTTTTTAAATAAAGCAAAATAAATCAAAACAAAAAAAAACAAAAAACATTAAGTTCAGAATTTTATTTCTTCTACGAAAGAATCCGCAAAGACTCAAGTTTGCTGTAATGATCTTTATTAAACTAGAAATTCACAACCGGAATCTCAAACGATTTTTTTTTTTTTTTTTTCTCTCGTGGCAATCTTATAGCGGAACCCATGAGAAGGTCGCATTTCTTGTGCTTCCGTTGCTTTTGCCAACATCATCCTTGCTGCTAGAGCACATTTTGATAGCAATTTCGAAAACGATTCAATCCAGTATACCATCAGACTTATTAGGAAAGTTTAATACTAGGTTGGGGCTCTAAAAAGAAAAAGAAATGGCAAGTCTTAAAAAATAATAGCGTTTTTTTCACTGTTGCATTGAAATTCTCATATGAAAATCCTAGATCATCATCATTTACAAACTTTTTTTTCATTCTCTATTTCTTTTTTTTTCTTTAAAATCTTTCCTAATTTTTTTCTCTTTTGGCAATTTAAAAAAAACTTATCTTTAAAGACTGTTTATCATAAGGCAGAGGGGAAAAAAAGATTAGCAATCATAGAAGTAAAAGTCTCGACATCTCTTTCTGCAGTAGTTTGCCAATTAATTCCTTATGATTAGTTTCCTTGCTGGTATTAATTAATCCAGTCACTCAGCAGTGGTCCATTGCTATGTGTATTCCCAATTATCCTCTTTTGACATGCCACGGCCCGTCGTTTGTCGGAAGGCATGCGCAGAATGATTAATTGACCTCAATTCTTTTTATCTTTCTTCGTAGCTGTATTCTAAAGGTGACGTGATCCATACATCAACGAATAATTTAAACTCCATTAGTAATAACACTTGTTGACATTTCATATCTCTATGAATGAGCGAGTTTTGTTTTTACTGTGCACTATTAAAGTCGTTTCGTGCATTTCTTGTCTGCAATTCTCGTTTTACAGTCTTATCAGCTGCAGTCTAGTGGATAAACTTCCTCTCCTACGACCTTGTTATCAGCTCGGCGAATAAGCAAAAAAAGTCTTTTCTTTCTCTATTGAAAGCATATACTGCAGCATTCTTTTATCCTCATCGTTTTTTCCCTTTCTAAAGTTGCACCAAGTGATTCTAGCTGCATAGCTGCGTTTACTACTCTTTTTAGTTTTCAAAGTGTTGATAAATCTTAGGGTGAGCATCCTCAATGACGCCGAAACAATAGAATCAGTTTCACATGCGTTGGGATTAAGAAAAGCGAGTAAACAGAAATTCGTGTAATTTAAAACATCGCTGCTCTTTAATTTTACCTCGTAAAAATGTTGTTGCGTTAAAATGCTTTTTGATTGTGCAATTAGTTTTGAAATTGTTTAGTAATGGCGTACTATTATTTTGACTGATAAACAAAAATTTGTGAAATTCAAATGAAGAGTTTGCGTAATGAAAAATTTAATATTTTTTTAATTGCCCATTACGTTTATGGCTTCAAATTTCCCTGTAGCATAGAAACAAATTCTCCAGGAGTCTCGTATTACTGTACATCACATCGCGTTACATAACGCAATCATTTAAAAAGCCCATCACGTGTGATTCTAATTTACTTTGTATTATTCATCACCTTAGAGAGCAGGAAAATTCCATTTTTACTTGTTCTATAGCCACACTCTGCTAATTTGCCATTTTCTTTCCCCATCAATACTTGATGAAAATGTTTTTCATAATTTTTTTATTACGCATAAAAAAATGAAAGATACTGATTTACATTGATTTTTTTTTTTGCACGTAACAATGTTGAGATGGAATATGACCATGAAATAAATATCAGGATTATTCAATTTCAGTTGTTTATTCAATTTTCCTTTTTTGCTCTTGCCATCATAAAATTTCCTTTTATATATTCATAATGGCAGAATTTGCACCATGGATACAGAAAGATAAGCAGGCAGTGCAAGTGAATTTTTCCAATGTTTCTCTGTTTACAGTTTTATAGATCCAGGGTAAATACTGGTATTGCAGAGTAGCCGCAGTACAGGGTATCTGATTCCGCATTCCTAATGTAATGTAAACCGATGCCGGTCCATAAATAAAGTAGAATGTTATTCACAATCACAATCGCGTGCAGCTTTTATATATTCTTCATTAATTATTCAATAAAAATGGAAGTTGAGCATCACTAGTCAATCTACATTTTTCCATAAAAGGAACCTATCAGATACGATAATAAAGTAAACACATTATTCTAGTTTTACAGTTGTACGCAATCCTCTAAACTGTTTTTTTTTCCCCGCTGTGTTGAATAAATTTCTCTTTCTACACAGAGTCGTAAAACCGTCATTCGAAAGATAGAAAACTAGCTGCATTAGCGTTCAGGTTGTCTGCTTAATGTTGCAAGTGATGATGCTTGAAAACTACTTTTTTAAAAGCAGTGTACAGTTTGTGCTCGGTCGAATCGAAACAGCAGTCATTCGTCTTTTGTCGCGGTCAGTCATCAGTGGAAGCCAATGTAGCGCAACCTTTGGGCATCGCGCCGAGTAAACAAAACTACCGCTTTTGCTTATCTTGGCCGTGCGCTGTGTTGGTCGAATGGGAGGGTTCTTCCCCTGCTTTCTACGGCTTCTCATCTTTTTTTTTCCCTTCTCTTATCTTTTTCCACCTCTCATTGGTGAGGTCAGTGGCTTTCCCGGCATGGCGTCGAAAATTCATCACGTTTACCAAGATGAGCGCTAAAGTCCAACTGTCTGTGGACCCCGTGATGTGATTCTTTTCCATTCTGTTCTCAACAGGGGATTTAACCGCGAAATGAGTTTGCACCAAAAGCAAGGCGCAATGAATGTGCCACTACTAACTCCTGCTCATAATTCGTGCGGTTTTAATCACCTCATAAACTTTCTGTTCAATTGTGCCGTTGAAATATTTGCTCGAATTGGTACCAGGGTAAATTAAATAAAACAAATAAACAAAGCGGGATTTTGTACCACTTGGTCAGAACCAACTTTTAATAGTTTTCTAACGCTGATTAATTGCGTAATTAAATTCCATTTTCTCGTTCGAACACATCGAACACATAAAAGGGAGAAAAGTCATTGTAAAAACGCTTTGATTCCTTTCTCCTTTCTTCGAACAAACTTTATTTTTAAGGTCTGTCCTTTGTCCGCCCATCTAATACTTTAAACTTTTTTGTGCTGCGTGGTTGGATGGATGGTGGGTCATTTTCTCAGTTTGATGTTGGCCCTCTTTCTCTCTTTTCCCCTTACTTTATGGGGGAAAAGTAACTTGGACTGCGGGGCAGAAGACGTGCTCTGTGCAAACAACGCTAAGAAAACCATCAGCTCAGCGTCATCTCAGTAGTAGTCCAACATTATCAATCTCTTCTTGTCTGATGCCTTTTCCCATCCACACGCTAGATTAAAGCACTTTCTGTGATAACCAACCCTGATAAGTTGTCGTTTGCTTAATCGCTTTTTTACTCCCTCTAACTTGCCACTGTCACTCATTGCCGACGTCCATTTTATAGATCTCTTCAGCTCTTCGCTAACAAGTACTAAAAAAAAGTCCGAAAAATTAGATTTCTTATTTTGTTGGAGCCATAACTCCCAAATAGTTTTTTTTTTTATTTTTTTATTTTTTTCTTATTTTTTTTATAGCCGTCAATGATTTAGGTTGCCATCGTGATTTGATTACAGAAAGGCTCGGCGAGGGTGCTGCGAGCCAATTTTGCTTTCATGCTTGTTGGCTTGTGGGAAGTTGTTATTACTCAGGGTGGCGGTTCCATCACCCTTATGCTGTAGCCCAAGAACAAGAACTTCGTTTCTCTTGTGTCTAATTGGATGAGGACAACAACATTTTTTTATTTGCTTCTTCAATTTTTTCTTCCTTTTCTTCGCGTCTCTATTTTTCTTTTTTGAATAGTCACCGACTGCTGGTTGTTATGTGTTGCTATTGACAACCTGTGCACAAGTTTCATCTGCTCAATATTCTTTTTCCATCATTTTGTCTCGGTGTTTTCGTGGCGAATGAAGAGAAAAATTGGTTGCACTGCTGCAATTTATTGATTTCAAAGATAATCAATACATTTTTTTGATTTATGTTTTTCATGGCTTTGAACTTATGTATAAACCTATAAAAAAAACTTTTTTATAAATGAGATGAACCTTGAAGAGATCATGGATGTTTTTCTGTCGAAAGTGACAAGTTATTGCTATATTCATCACTTTTTTTTTCTTCTTCGGCGTTTGTCGCTTTAAGAAAATTGTCTCGTTGTTTTTAGTTTTTAAATCTCAATTTGTTTTTTGCGTGACAACTAAACTTGTCCGTAACCTTCTCTTCCTCTTTTGTTCCTTATGAAGACGTGGGGGACAGATGGTGCAACTTGTGTTGTGATTTATGGAAAAATCAATGGCACTCGCATCCTCCTCCTCAACGCGGGTGTTTTTAAAAGGTTTTGAAACCAGGGAATAAGTTATAAAAAAAAGGAAAAAAGAAATAAAAAGAAGTATTTTTCCTATTGAAAATTTAAGCTGAATAAATGGTCCAAATGAAAAAGTTTAAAGAATAAAAACCACTGAGAAAAAAAAATCTCTTACTTGAAACTTGATTTTATTGGAGAAGTGTGCAAAATTGAACGCTGTTTTTACATTAAAATAAATCTCTTTGTTTTTTGTTTTCTTTAATCCTGTTCCACTTCAGCTGTCACTTAAAAACTTATTTTTGACACTTTCAGGCAGGACATGTGTGTGGCGATGACAAGGATCTAGTCGATGGAAGACCCACCGGAGCTGTCCGAGCGTCGTTCGGCTACATGTCTACAAAAGATGATGCCGATCAACTTCTTCGAATGATTAGCAAGTGTTTTGTCGAAACCTGCGTCGATGCCAGTCCCAAATTGAACAAAAGAATTACTATTAAATCAACAAAAAGCCCACAGTGCGCTTGCAGATGTCTTATAGACATGTCTGGTTATGACATGTGTCAAAGAAATCATTTGACGAACATCTTTATTTATCCCGTGAAGTCTTGCGGAGCATTCGAAGTGAGTCACAAGTTTAATATTTCATATTTAAGTGACAATATTGTCATTGTTGCCATTTTTGGCTTTTGAAGAGATGACTATTTTTATTATAATTATTTCTTACTTACCATTTTGCTCTTCAAATAAGTCAGAATTAATTTCCATCATATTTCAAGCCAATAAGCACTGAAACAAAGGCAATAAATACATAGAGCTTTGCTTTTGTTCACGTGTGTCAGAAATAGTAACATTCTTAGTGATTAAAGTTGAAAAATGGCTTTTGACAGCATTTTGTAACGCCGTCCCTTCAGCTGTTTTACCATCCAAATTGATGATAATTGAAGTAACGAGTGCTATTTTACTGCAGGTGTCTTCATGGGCGATTGGCAAACGAGGCCTTCTTTACGATCGCGAATGGGCTGTAGTCAATGCAAATGGTGTGAGTCTTACTCAAAAAAGAGAACCAAGACTTTGTTTTATTCGTCCAGAAATAGATTTGGAAAATAGATTGCTGCATTTGCACTCTCAAGGTATGTACAATGTATATATAAAAAAACTTTTTTATTGCGCAAAACTTAGAAACAACTGCAATTCATATACAAAACGCTTTAAAAATGGTTTTCTATTTATGCTGATTGATTTTTTGGTGAATAGGGAGAAAACATTTTCTCCAATCATGACTTTTTATCTGATAAACTGAAATTTATTGTTTATAGCGTAGATAAATTTAATTACACATTCAAAGTGCAATTTGTTTATTTTTTGCGCTAAGTTGTTAGTTAGATAAATTGGGATAATAAAATTTAAATTTTTTCTCACTTTTTATTTTTTTTCTCATTGGTGGTTAATTTGAATTGGGTCATGCGTTGTTGGTAGGTTAATTTGCTTCTCTCATCAACGAATTTCGCGTGGCTGCATCTGGTTTTGTGATGTTTTCCAGACTTAGCTGCAGCTTCACATTACGTTCGCTTGCTGGAATTAGGCGCTCGGAGCTATTTTCATGTCGTTTCATGTCAACGCAATCATTAGCCATGCATAAAGTCGTGAGGAAAGAATTGGAGGCAACAAAAAAAGCAGTGTTGCGGTATTGTGCATTTTTTGCAGTCTCATCTAGACAGTAAATGGAAAAAATAAAAATAAAAAAGGTCCTACAACAAATAAGTTACGAATAAAAAAAGAAATTTATTTCAACCATTGCATGTGCAATAAAAATCCTAAAAAAAAATGTTTCCGCATCATTTTTGGAAAAGTAGATAAAAAAAAACCTAAGTACGAACTTGGACTTTCTCGTTCAAATTCGGATGATGTTCTGTAATTCGCTTAATGTTGTTATTTTATAAAAAGACATTCATAATCTGCTGAGAGCTCAATCGTACTTATCCACTCATGGTTTGAGGTTTCAATTCTTTTTTATTCTTTTTTCTGCTTCAAGTCCTTGTATTGGCATTTGCTGCTCTGCAGTGCTTATAAAAAAGTTGTAATGTCTGCTACGAAAAAAAAAAAAAAAAAAAACAATAACAACAGCAATTACATTTTTTTATTTTTTTTTATTTATATACATTTTGAAGCTTGACAATTTTTCTTTTTGTTTTTACTTTTCAAGATTTTCCTTCAATTTCGGTTTCTTTAGACGTTGTTGAAGAAGACTGCTTGACCAATGCTCGTCGATGTAATTCCAAAGTTTGTGGCGATAGGTAACATAACTTTTGTCTATTATTTATCAAATAACAGGTCTCCCATAGTGTATCAAAAACAGTCAGTGTTATCGCCGTTTGATCATTTTTACTTGATACTTACTAATGGATGGCGGGTATTGGTAAATTCCTGGTCAATCCGTCGCCCATTACGGTGCTGTGAGTGCCTTGGCTCATAAATGAGGCTTTTCTCTCTGCTAATGTTTGTTCCCAATGACTTTCACCGTGTTATTTCATCTTGAGACTAACATAAGAATGTTGCGGCACCACTTTGCTCTTCTACTACGATTCCCAGATGAGCCACTTGAACCCAGAGCGAGAGCACCGAGTAATTATTTTTCATCTCTCCCTCGTTTTTGTGACAATCAGAAGAAGGAAGTGAATGGGAGCACTAAAAGTCGATGGTCTTATAACTCAGCCGTCTTTTCTCTTCTTAATTTGAAAACCGCAATCAGATTTTAAAAATTCCGATAATTAATCATTGAAACTTTCTTTAAAGCTGAGGGGAAAAAAATTTTAAAGAGAACTTTTCCATTTATTTGGATTCATATTGCATAAAAGCAAACAAATTGCAAAGAAAGTTAAATATTTATAACGAAAACTTTGCAAAGACAAACACTGTCCAACGTGCACTGTGTACTCGCAAAGAGTTACTGATTTATGAGTTTCGAGTCCATTTTTATCCGTATTAATGCAGTCTCCGATATTTATTTACTGTACTTAAAGGTATTTTCAGGAATTCTGGCAAAACGACAAGCTGGAAACACGCTTGTAGGAAAAGGCCGATGTCTTTTTTGATTATTCGTGAGATGCAGACTGGCGATTAGAAAGTTGGGGCTGAGCATTAGTGTGTTTTGGATAGCTGCCAGGTGGGCAGTCGTCCTCGTCTATGGTCCACTTCCATTTATGACAGCACTGAGTGCGGGCAAAGTCTTGAAACACGTTTGACGTTTAGTATGGAATTTTCCAGGATTTATGCCGAGATTAGAGTCGCCAACGGGCTGTCGTTGCTCTGCCTTTCAGAGAAAAGAGAGCTGCATTTTCTCGTGTGTGAGTGTCCCCTGGAGCGATCCAGTCAGTCCCTTTGCCTCAACTACATCCTCCACCTCGTCTCACAAGTCAGTATATACCGCAGGGCCCTTTGCGGCTGGGCTGGAGCCGAGCTTTTCCCAATTTGCATGATGCGAGAGACTTGGGCGTCCATACGCAGGAAGCGGCTTTCTTCCCTCCAGTTATTAAATTACGGTTAGAACATAATAGAGTTGTAAAGATCCCTGAGCAGCGGCATGAAGAGGAAACGTGATCTCGGGAAAAGCGAGCGCGGCAACTGCCTTTTGCACAATAGTGCGCCATAACTAATGATTATCAACGTTAAGCCAGAGGCACTGATACGGGCGAGGTCGCAGTTGACGATCGACGTCGCTTAAAACTGCAAGAAAACTTTTTCCTACATTTTTTCCCCTTCCTTCATTGGTCGACGAGGACGAAATTGAAACAAAAAGAAAGAAAAATGGTCGGGAAATGCCTCGGAGGCGACAGTTTGGTGAGGTTTTTTTTCTTTTTTTTCTTCTTTCTTCTTTTTATTTTTTTAAATTTAATCTTGTGTTGGTTTAAGAAAAATTGATGAAAATGTTGTGGCATTTCGGCTTGAAGAATACTGATGGCGAGTGCATCATGAAAGTGAGATGATAGTAAGGAAAGAGGATGATGGAGGGAGGGAAGGAGGATAGGTTGAATGGGGTTTGTCGACTAGCTTCGGGTGATCTCGAGGCCATGTTTTGTTGGTGTCATCGGCTCGTTTCTGCGATAAGATCAATGGATATCGCCCTCGCAATCTCTGACTTGGGTTTGTTGGCGGTTTTACACAGTTCGTATTGATATTCTACGTTTGGGTATCAGTTTGTTGTTGTTGTCATTCTTAAAACTCTGCGATCAAACTAAGATTGACTTATTTCTTTATGTGCTGTTTGATAATGGGCGAGATAAGTGACGGCGTAGTAAACATGAATTTTGCCGTTGCTATTGTTGTTTGATGCCAATATGAGATATTATACACGAGGGATGTTAAAACTCGAGTTGGGAACAAACTAATAGCAACCGTCGCTGCTGAAATAATTAGACTTCAGCTCAGATGTTGCTATCGTTAAGAAGAATCTAGTTCGCAAGAAAACTTAATTGGAAACAAGTGATAAGTAGACGCGCCAATATTTTGATAGTGATATAAAAGGCAATCATGGTACAGTGGGCTCCACTGGCAATTCTTTTTCTCACCTCGAGGGCAAAAAGTGGTTTAATTAGCAGAAGCGAAATGAAAAGCTCGAGGCCATCATTGCCAGTTGGGAAAGATGTGTCCCTCAGGAATCTTAAGCAGTGGCCGCCTGGCTAAGGACGGCCGTTCACGGAAGCGGAAATTGACGGAGAGTGTTCTGTCCTCGCGAGTAATGAGGATGTAATCCAAGGAATTTCCCCTCGCTGCTCTTCAATGGCTTCCCATAGTGGCAAGCGCAAGGGCCGAGGTGAACATTGTTTATTGATCCATCAGCTTTAAAACGCATTCTGCGATGAGACAAGACACTTTTCCAACTGTGGCATCATAAAGACGAGACTTTGGTTGGACACCCTAGTTTCTTCTGCCCCTTAAGGCCTCTTTCATCTCCGGGATTCACAACCGCTTCCGCTAGGGTCTCCCAGATTCTATAATAAAAGAGTGGAGAAAGGGCACATAAATTTTCCAACTAACTTTGGCCTTTTTTTTTTTTTTTTTTTTTGCTTGCTTCCCTCATCCCATTTTCCTTTCGGTCGTCTCGTTTAATCATTTCGGATTGGCTTTTTCTCTTGCTTTAATTTTAACCAGTTCATTTATTTTTCCAGAGTATCCATGATTGATTGCGGAGACAAAGTAGCTGAATGGATAAGCGACGTCCTTCTTAATCCCGGATGCCGTCTTTTGCGGCAACATCCTGACAGTGACAGGAGAAATAAACTTTCACGAAGAGCGGCGTTATCAGAAGGTATTAAGCGATGAAGAGATTTTGGAAAATGTCGTGGGTTTTTCTCACTCCTTTTCTTTTTAAAACCCGCATGGCCGCATCGATTAAAACTTCATTGCGGATCATATGGGTAAATTGATAAAGTTATTTTCTATAACTTAATTGAAACATTAGACGATGACGCAGGTTGAAATTCCGGATCGCTTGTTTATTATGGATTTTTCCAGTCCGGTAACCACAGGCATTAGAAATGGAAGATGCAACCAAGCGCAGCGCAGCGCAGCTCGCCGTGCGCTGCAGCCCCTCTTTTACCGCCTGCACGTTTCGTTCTCTCTCTCTCTCTCTCTCTCTCCAGCTTGCGCTTCTTCCTTTCTTTACTCGTGCTCGTGGTCGTGTATTTACTATTCGGCAGCGCTGCTTTTATATCGATTGTCGTTTTTGGTGTGACTGTCACAAGCTAATTCAGATATCACGCGATCCCGATTCAGATTTAGCTCAACGTAATACATTATAAACCAAAAATGCGAGACAACCGAGATGGGAGCTTAAAAAAATTGCTTCTGTAGTCATCTGTTTGTATTCAGCCGTAAACATTTGTTATGACCACTATAGAATGTGACGGGTGGAAAATTTATAGTGTGTTGTAGATAGGATTTGCCCAGATTTAAGTTGATCAGTAAATGCCATTGGACAATAAATTGTTCTTTTCTTCCAGTGACTGAGCAGCGTGCAATGTCTTTGGCCAACCAGTCGCAATTTCTGCTTCTCAGCCGCAGTAGCTTGCGCCAACTTCTACAAGAAATTGAAAAGCGAAACGATGTAGACGGGTTAGACGACGACGAACAACAACTCGATGAAGAGAAACTGATGGAACGTTTTCGAGCAAATTTGGTCGTTAGTGGAAAAGAGGCGTACAACGAGGACGTTTGGAGCCAGGTGTCGGTCGGACAAGTGCCTTTCAAGGTTTGTTTTACGTGAGTTTGTCTCGATGAGAGCTTCGTGTTTTCGAAGCAATTCGGTATAAAATTGATGTATAAATTGCATCAAGCAAGCGTGATTAATCCAAGCTGTGGTTTATTGATCGGCGCGATGATTATATACATATTTTTTTCTTCTTTTTTTGTTTGCTTTCTAAGGTGCTCGGATGCTGTGTTCGATGCCAGATGGTGTCTATTGACCAACAAACAGCGAGTCCCATGAAGGAGCCGCTTACTACGCTCGCGGCCACCAGAGGGCATGAGGTATCAAAGAGGCTATTGCCTTCTCTTCCAGTTTATTGATTGCAATTAGTAAAATCGATAAATCATCACGAAATAGGAAATGTAATCAAACACGCGAATAGTCAAAGAATTATTAAATTGAATACACACCAATTTGCACTGTACAAATATTTAAGAGCGCAATTTGTAAACACTTCCAAGTGTTTATTTTGTCTGTGTGAATCGTTAGTTTAATCTCTTCTTTTATAACTGCCAAACTTTTAATTCAACTCTACAACTTTAATTTCAGGTGTCGTTCGGTATTTATTTACATCACAATTGGACGAATGCAGAGCAGATTCACGTTGGAGATCCGATTACACCCGTCCTTTAACAAAAGTTTTAAACGGGAGCTTTTACATCACGATACAATATGCATACATTGTGCATATGAATTAACTGATATCAGCATAGTATTATTTCTATTGAAATTGTAACTTTTAACGGACAAATCAGCATTTCATAGATTCTTACAAAATAGTAAAATATATCGTTTATAATTCAACTAACAACTTTTTTCGAAAAACATTCATTCAGATTTTACTCATACTTTCATCTCCAACCATCTCTGGGTCTCCAATTTAAGATATCTTCTAACCCATCTTCTTTCCTCCGTACATCAGTTCAAACTTTGTCAACCTCTTTTCGCATTTCATCTTTCCTTCTCTGCAAAGCTTCTACTCTGACCCAGTTGTGCTTAAAATGAAAACATAAGAATATTTAATACTAATAATAATATAAAGAAATTTAATAATAATCTATTAACTAATTGTTGTTACAGTTTTATGTGCAAGTCAAGCAGAACTAATTTTGCTAAAACATATAGGGTATTCAGTGGATAAAACAACAAACATTTCTCTCATCCAGCTCTTTGCCCACATCTCGTTGGCCTTAAGCCAACCTGGCTTCAACTCTTCACTAACACGTTTGAAAATAAACAAATGATCGGGTTAAGAAATCATTAGCAGTTAATTTTATCGCTTTGAGGGGCTGGTGAATGGAATCTGGTGTTACGGTAAACGTTGTTGTTGTAAGGTGATTTAATAAATAAATTAATTAATTAACAAAAACAAAGCCAAATCGTACTTTAAGTTAAATTCATTTGAGTGGCACTAAGCCAAGTCTTTTAAAATAGGGGTAATTCAAATAGAACGCTTTGGCGGCATTTAGTACGGTAGCAATAAATCTGTTGTAAGAGTTCTAATGCTCAGTAGCAAAAGGAGTTCAAACGTAATAAATCATTAAGGACCATGAACTTCCCCTTATCTTCAAGCGACTTGTGGATTAATTACTCCATGCCAGATTTAATGGAATGTACTCGACATTTTATAACCCTCTTGCCCTTATTTGACAAAGAAAAACAAAAAAGAATACAATTTGGCATCACTTAGCTGGAAAATAAATAAATGTAAATATAACATTAGCGCTTGAGTGCATCCTGTCGCTGTCGGCATTTGTAGGACAAATTGGAAAATTTTCTTAAAAATTAAAAAATTCCTGAATAAAATGCACGTCTGCCGTGTCGGCACTCAAAATCAGAATAAATCATTCATGCACGCAAAGAGGTAAAAGAAAAGATCAATCGCAATTTGTGCTGAATCATTATTTTCATGGCTTACATTTGTTCATCTATCTCATCAATCTCTCGTTCTGTTTTCATATCTTCATCGTTTTCATCCATCCTGTTTTGAGAAACCTATTATTAAATTAGAATTTTTATAAAGTTAAAAAAAAATTTCATTTGTCGATTAAATTTGAAATTCACTCACTGATGACGTTTCAGAAATGACTTTTTGAAATTTATCCCAATCTTTGTCCACTGGATGTTTGTACTCAACTTTCCGAACCTGAAATAATATTTTTTAATTTTCTTTCCGATTTTATCAAAATTGTTAATTTTTTATACTTTTCCATAAACAACTGGATCATCGAATAAAACCCTCTGGTAAATCTGTTTTACTATTACTTTTGGATAAGTCGTTTTGTTACTGTTGCTTCAGATATTGTAGCGGAAGCCGATTTTATTTCAACATTTCAACAAACTACTCGAATAAAATCAGCGACATATTAAAGACACTTGCATTACTATTTTAACTTGACTTTAGTTTTACCAGCTGGTAATACTGAGTTAGTGACAGTCGCTGTCTCGTCATTCTCTTCATCATCGTCACACGAGGAAAAATTCTCTCTTAATTCACGTTGCTTCGAAGTTGAATTTTTTTCTTTTTTCGAGTCAACTATAAATTCAAATATTTTAATTAATTATAATTATTCCAAAATTGACACTTCAAACGAATTTTACCTTTTGGGCTTTTGATAGATACGAGCACTAGCGGTAATAGTAACATTTAACAAGATTAGAACGTGTAGTACGGTACTGATAATTAGTCGTTTCATTATTCTTCAATTTCTGCAAGTTCTAAATTTAAAAACAAAAATTTTTATTGTTTTTACAAAACAAAACAATTGTTTACTTACTTCTTTCTGGTTTTTACTATTTACCATGTGCAGTCCACAGAAATATCTCATTTTTAATTTTCTGATAGTAAAAACTCACACTAACAGATCTACGTTTTTATATTTATTTATTTATTTATCATTAAAGCAAAGAAACATAATCCAAGCCAACATATCAACAAACAATCGATTCATATTAAAATATTAGAAAAGGATATTTGACAAGAGGCGATTCGATTTTCTTCGTTCTAGTACTAGCCGCCTGCTTTTCTTTCATATTTTTCGCATCGGATGAATTCTTACCCTTCGCGACAGCCGACATCTCTAATCTTGGAAGCCATTTTGTATCGAATTGGCCTTGGCGA
>JAQFZP010000114.1:0-60089 GCA_034695745.1 Geophilus truncorum | reverse complement strand
TAATTTTGCTTCCTGTTTTGTGATTGGTGGATAATAAAATTTCCTAAAAAAAATCTTTTATCTAGTCACAAATCTTAACATAACAGGTAATTTTGCTTCCTGTTTTGTGATTGGTGGATAATAAAATTTCCTAAAAAAAATCTTTTATCTAGTCACAAATCTTACCATTAAAATGGTGTCATAATAAATATCTGCTATCTATTATTGATTACATTAGAAATCATGAAGTGCATCTGACATAACTCTGGGTCAAAAAAGACCCATCATGGAGATAGAGGGGTTAAGGATGATGGAAGTATCTAAATAACTTACATTATAAGCTTTATAAATCACAAAAAGTGTGCTGTTTAGCATAAATCTTCAATATTAGGGGGTTTTGTTGAAATAAAATGAAACCTTATTATGTTAAAGGTTGCAATATTATGTAAATTGTTATGTAATTTTTTTTTCTTGGCACAAGGGGGAATGGCAGATGAATTTAGAAATGTCTTTCAAGCACATTAAAGTGAGTTATGGTGCAAAGACTTGCTAAGTAATTATTGTTAAACTTCTAAGCTGCTGTTGAATCTGTTTTGAGTCAGCAGCACTTGTGAGACTTCAATCTTCTGGCATTCCAAGTTGACTGCTCACTAGACAATTTACTGACATTTTGACTTTGATGGTGTTCAGGGGAAATTATTTTGTAAATAAATTTTTTTTGGGTATTGGAATCTTGGATTTTATGGATTAGTTAGATATAGTTAGTGTTGATGTTTTTTGTTAGTTGTGATGTTATTGAAGACTGTTCCAAAGACTAACTGGAGAGGTTGGATGAAAATGGACTAATTGTGTGGATCATTCAATTAGTGATTTTAATTTTCAATGGATAATGTGTTTAGTGGATTTTAATATGGATTTCAATGACGGTTTATCGGGTTATAATAACTGTCTGGTATACTTTCCAGTGAATTTCCAGTGTACTTCTAGTGACTTCCAATGAATTTCCAGTAGACTTCCAATGACTTCCAACGAGTTTTTTAGTGGACATCCTATGGCTTCCAACGAATTTTCAGTGGACTTCCAGTGACTTCTAAGGAATTTCTAACATATTTCTTATAGACTTTGAAGAAATTGCTAGCTAGTTCCAGTAAATTCCAGTCTACCTCCAGCGAACTTAGTAAAATTCCAGTGAAGTTTTGGAGAATTTCCACTGAACTTCTAGAAAAACTTTTACTGAAGCGAGATTCCAGTACAGTTTAAGTGACAGTGACTTTCATGGTTTTTAAAAAGTGACCTTTTTCAACATTGGAGAGGACCTAGGACTTAACTCATGAAGACGAGGTAGGTGCGACATTTCTTTAACTCACAGTAACAACAAAGTATAACTTCATCTAGTATAGGAAAACCAAAACAAAAATTTTTATCTTTACGTTGTCAATCAGTATGTTTACATGGGTAAAATAATCTGAATTTTCTGGCTTCAAAGTCAGACATTTCGACATATTTGTTTATGTGTCGAAATGTCAAATTTAAAAAATCCTCTTAAAATAGATGGATTATTTTAAAGGAGAATCTTAATCTTTTAAATTTTATGATTTCCAATCAAACGTAGCAGATTTAGATTCTTCGTATTTTAAGAATTTGCGATTGCGCAGAGCAAGCTTTTTTTTCTGTCGTCATGACAACACACAAGCAATGTATTGGGACGAAGCTATTCGCTTGAAACAACTGAAAAATATCAAAATAAGCAATTTTAACTTTTCAAAATGTATTTAAATAGTAAGAAACTGACCAATTGATTTTGAAGAGGTTTGGGGAATTTTAATTAATTTTGATGAGTTTGGTTGATTTTTGTCGAATGATTTGCTGATTTTTGCGAGATTAGTCGATTACAACAATTCTGTCCTTTTACCAACAAAATAAGGGAGGAAAAGGCAATGATATGCATTGTCGTACAACTTGTCACTCGTCTTGCCACTACTGAATCACAGTTGGTATAATGTGACACTACCTTGCTGCAGCAGCCATGTTGCGCAGATCGTGTGACAAGTAAAAAAAAAATACTGATATGTAAAGACATGCCACTACCGCATTTTTTAAATCCAGAATTCAGAAAATACGGATTATTTTGCCTGTGTCTGTAAATGTAGTAATAGTCACTTTTTTACTACCTTGTGACGTAATATTTCTAAAGAGCTATGAATTAAATACTTAATTCATAGAAAGGCATTTTCTTACCAGGTGGCACTACCCATGCACAACATGTTAGTGTCACCAGGCATTATTTTCCAACATAATGCCCAAACTATTTTTTTTATGCGTAATTACTAGAAGGAGCAAACAGGCTCTGACCAATGAACTGCCCTCACTTGTCAGTTTTCAACACAACTTGTCAATACAAGAAAAAAAAATTAAAATTCAAAGACAGCGGCCATCATGGCCCACTTAAAGGGTCAATGGACCCTTAAAAAAATTTTTTTTCTTAACATCGATAAGACTAGTATTAATTGACTGTAATCGTGTAGTGGTCGTTCACAGTGGAATATCAACGTAATTTGACTAATGTCTTAAGTGCCTTAATTTTGCAAGTGGTAATTTATTACCTTGACCTTAATACTGTGAATTTACGGCGCATTGAGCGATGATTTATACGACTAACGGTGATTTAGGCGAGTTTAGCGGGTTTATGGGTTTAGCGAGAAGTGGTAAAGAGCGCTATTGAAATAAGTCGAATTTCCCGTATCGGGGAGACGGCGGGAAATGCAATTTTATTGATAACTTGTCAGACTGGCGTTCTATTAGGCCTGTTTTCATCACACAAACTGAGTGTAATCTTTTTGCTCGCGTGCCCTCATAATTATTTCACAGAGAGCTGTCAGTAAAATTGAAACTGCGCGCGAAGATTTACAATTGCATTAATTAAGGTGTTGAGGGGTTGTGTTGGTTGAGGGGGGGGGGGGGGAGGAGGATGGAGGGGTAAATGGAAATGATGGGGTTGGTTGTTGATTTTTTTTCTTTTTGGTGAGTGGGTGATGTAATAAGTGGAGATTTTGGGTTTTTGAAGTTTTATTTTGCAAGATTTGGTGATAGAGGTTTGGTGTGGTGGGTTTGAGGTTTGGTGCAAACTGGAGGTGGAATTAGGAATTGTATTGAGGGTTGGTAAGGAAATGGTAAACTGATTTTTTTTTATTTGATGGTGTTTGATATTTGTTTGAAAAAAATGCAAAATCTTGTAATTTTGTAGTATTTTGTTTTTGAAGTTTTTGTTATTGGTGTTTTTTTTTTATTGAAATTGATTTTTATGTGAAATTTTCAGAAAATTTTAAAAGTTTATGGCTGCAGTTGGTGATTTTTGTGGATTTAAAAGTCTAAACACCCTCCACTGCTTCCTAAAAGTCAAAATTTGGTGAATTTGGTCAAAATTTGATTTTATTAAAAAATTCAAAATTATATAAAATAATGTGAAGTAGTTGTAAAAATTATTAAAAAAAACCAAAGCCCAAAGGTATGTACAATAATAAGCTAAGACTTGATAAAAAATAATCTTTTTTTTTTCAGAAATTAACATCTTAAATTTTTACATTTAAAAAGAAACACAAAAATTCAAAATTTTAAAATTAACTAAAAAATTCCATTACTAATCCAGTTGAAAAACTAAAAATAGTTGAATTTTATTCGTTCACCTCCCAGTTCAGAAAAACAGAAGCCCGCAAAGATGGCGTCGTTGATGGCGCATTACTGTATTATTAATAGGATCTGCTTGTTTTTAATTCTTTGTTTCCTCCCCCAGCCGTGTCTTTAATTAGGTAAAAACGCTGCCGTTGCTGTCGGGCATTATTATTAAGTCGAACATCTTTATAGGCGCCGCCTGGCGAATAAAAAATTGATATTTATAGGCGGGAGGAAGAGTGGGACGGGGGCAAAAGATGGGAAATGAAAGTGAGGTGTTGGCTGAGAGGATTTAAATATTGTTCCACGCGAAAAATGTGATGAAAAGTTAAAAGGAAATGGGAGCTAAAGTGAGTTTTTGATTTATTTAAGTGAATAAAGAAGGGTTACATTTTTATCTCGTTTTATACATTTTTTTTTTTGGGTAATTTTTAAAAGTAAAATGAGAAGTTGGAAGTTTGGATTTTGTTTGGGGTTTTAAAAGTGGAAATTTAAGGTTAAGTTTTAAGATTATGAATTAAATTATAATTAAATTATATGGTTTAGGCTTAAGTAAACAAATAAAATTTTTAATTTTTTAAAAATATTTTGGTGAAAAAATTGAAATTTTTTAAATTTTTTTTTTTTTTTTGCAGTCAATATTTTAGACTTTAAATAACTAAAAGAAAGTAACGATATTATTTGTATTATTGTTTTTATTTTTTAGGGTTAAATATATTTTGAATAAAAATAACTGATTAAAATAAAATTTTCAATAGGTTTTTGCTCTACAGGTGAAAATGTTAAGTTTATTGATCAATATTTACTCTAAAGTGCTAGATGTAGGAAAAAGTATCATTTTAAAAAATTAGTTTTTGTACTTTTTAGGCCTATAAAAAACTTTTGGTTACAAATTAAATTATGATAAACTTTTTTTGTTAAATTTTGTTGCAAAAATTAAATATTTTAAATTTATTAATCAATATTTTCTTTTTAAACACTAAAACCAGGAAATGTAACACATTTTTATTACTTTATACTTTTTTCAGCTATAAATAAAATGTATGATACAAATGACAAATGATTGAACCAATAAAGAAAAAAATTACATTTTCAAATTTTATTTTAATTTTAATTTTTTTACGTTCTCACCAAAAACTAACACTTAAAACCTTAACCCTGTTATAACGTCAAAAAAATTTGGTTTCCAGACTGCAAATTGTGTACTAATTTACTCGGTTATAACGTAAACCAATTGTAACGTAACAAATTGTTGGGTCCCTTCAGTTACGTTATAAACGGGTTTTACGTTATAAACTGTAAAAACAAATCCAAGACATCACTCACTTTTTCTCACCAACCCCCTATCCTTAATAAAACAAAAATTGCAACACCTTAAAACAACGTTAGGAAGTGGCGCCATCTAGTGACAATACCACTAACCATCCATATTAACATTTATATCATTCACATGGGGTGTAACTTCATATATTCACATTTTCCTCTATCAACTAGTAATTACAACTACGGAAACTCACAAGTGACAGCCTCATTACTAACAACACCAAACATTCATCCAGAAAAAAAAACATTTCAATAAAAAAAAAAGATGGCGTCCGAATTAATAACAGTAATTACCGTAAAGTCGCTTCGCATCTTAGCTGCAACCTATAATCAACATGTCTACCATTTTTTCCGTTATTTATTTATGTATTTACTCCGTGGCGCATGAATACGAAAGTGGGGCTTGTCGGTGGTTGAAAAGCAAATTATTTGTTGCGGCTGAAATTGAGCTGCGTTTGCAATATTATGCTGCAATTTCACAAAAGTTGAGACATGAATTATGTATCAGGTTGAAATTTGATAAAATTGTTGTTTATTTATTCATTTTTTTTTGCTCTGGATGTAAATACAAATATTAATGAGAAATGTTGAATGGGAATTGATTAAATATTAAATGGAGCAAGATATGTAATGAGGTTTTGGGTATTTTTGGGGGGTTGAGGAAGGTATTATTGATGTGTCCAATGGTGCTTGGAGGAATTGGTGTGGCCATGTTTGTAGAAGTGATGAATGTCATTGGTGTCAGTGCTTCGAATTCAATTTGACTTTGTCATGATGTGGAGGTTTAAAGTGACGCGTTTGATTTTTTTAAATTTGGAAATGTTGGGGTAATGTTGCAACAATGGAGCATGTTTGTATTTGTTTTTTTTTTTTTTTTTTTTAGGGTAGATATTGGAAGGGATGAAATAGTGTGGAAAAATAGTAAAACAACAAACAATGTGAAAAATTATTAAAAGAATGTGGACAAAAATATTAAAACAATTCACAAACAGTTTACAAAAATATTGTACAACTACAATCCTGAACAAATGTTAAAACAAGAGTAATCAAGCAATGATTTAAATACTCTTAAGTTTTAAACAATGGTTAAACACTTAACTGTGGCGAGAAAAAAATGAAATCCAATTTAATTTACTTTTCACAATATCAAATATGACGAAAAATATATTTCAACAACATTAAAACAACATAAACACATCAAGCACACTACAACAGTATATTGAAAAACAGAAAAATAAAGTTGGAAAACGTGCGTTACAATTACAATTTCATTTCATCCACCATCATAAAACACAATACACATAATTCAATTAGCAAATCCATAATAAATACAAATTACACCAAATATAAATCGAGTTAATTTCCCCTTGAAACCAGGCATTTGTTTAATGTCCTTTTCTTCTTTCTTAATGAGAATAATGTGAGTTTATAAATAGAAATTGTTGTTTAATTCAAGGTAAAGTGAGGAACGATTGTCTAAAGGAAGAATTAATCTTTTTAATAGAGAAATAAATTGGAGTGTCAAGTAATAAAAGAAAAGTTGTTTCGATTAATGTAATGTATGAGATAAGCTCCGCTGAACAGGGGGCGCTGTGTCTGTGTGAGAGAAAAGTCGCGATTTCAAGCAGGAAGTGTCACGTGACCGCTGCCTATTTAGTGTCCACTAATTTCTAGCTAAATGTCATTAGCCGTGCTCATTAAAGTGGTTGCCTATTGTTTGCTAAATTGATAAATGAGTGGTCATAAGTTTTAAGATGGTAGCCACTTGTGCAATTTGCATTGGATTAGGGATTAGGCCTATTTATACCTTGCTGTAATTAGTTTTTTTTTGTGTGAGGAAACATGCATGAAGATGTAATTTATTGAGTTGGTTTTACAATGGAATTTGGGATTTTTTTTTTTGTGTGTTTGGAGTGTGGAGAGTCTTAAGAAGTTAGGATTGGTTTTGTTTTGTTTTGTTTTGTATTATTGTTTTTCTTGTTTAAATGGCGGTTTTTTATTTATTTATTTTTTTATTTATTGTTTTGAGATTTTTTTAAAGTGTTTGTATTGTTGTATGATGTTTAAAACAGTGGTTTAACAATGATGTTTGTTGTTTTATTTAAGTGAAAGACTGAAAAAGTGGTTTTTATTGATTTTTTGTTTAGTTTTAATAATGGCTGTTTTAGTGTTGCCTGAAGTGTAAACTTTGGGTTTTATGGTTTTCTGTAGGTTTAACAATGGTTTAAATTGGTTTTTATGGTTTAAAAGGATTGTATATATTGTTTTCTTTAGTTAAATAATGATTTCGCACTGTTTGGACTAATTTAAACAATGATTTTTTTTTTGGTTTTCTTTGAGTTAAATACTATAGTTTTTTTTTGTTGTTGTTGTTGTTGTTGTTGTTGCTGTACACAATTGATTTCTTGATTTTCTTAGGTTAAACAATGGTCTGCATTGATTTTTGCAGTTTAAAACAGTACCGTAGTTTTATTGCTTTTTTTGTTTTGTTTTTTGAATTTTATTATTTTCTTTATTTAAAACAGTCGATTTTCTTATTTCACTTTCTTTACCTAGTTTGGCAACAGTTAGGGTTAATAACTGCAATAAATCATGAAAAAAAATTACATTAACTTTTCAAATTCCCAGGCCATTTATCTTTTAACGATTCCTTTAACCACAGCGGTGACCCTTTAATCGAGTGATGTATGGCAATTGGCGTGATTGACGGATGAAATTTCATTAGTCAACTTTGACTCGCTAAGAAACATTGATGAAATGATGGAGACCAGTTTGTTGGCATCTGACCTTTTTGGGTTAACAATTTTTAAAATTTAAAAAAAAAAATTGTTTATTTTTAATTTTTTAATTTTTTAATTTATAATTTGTATTTTATTGTTTTATTTTATATGAAACGTTCGAAGTCGTAAAGGGACGCTGAGGGTTTATTGTGATTAAAAACTTAGCATTTTAAATAGGTGGTGTGAGGAGAAAAAATTAAAAGTGCAAGTTGAATGCTTATAGGTTTACGTTGGGATTAGGGAGGGTTATTGGATTAGAAATGGAAGCTTTGGACTTCTACAGGTTAACCTGCGTGGTTTAGGCTTAAAGGTGCAGTTGGTTTTTGTGGAGTGGTTGTCATGTTGGAGGGGTTTTGGAGGTGAAATGATTGTTTTAGGTTTTGTAGAGAGAAGTAGACATATTTGGATGTGATTGGATGGAATTTAATGAGACTTGAGTAAAAGTTTTTAAAATTGTTTAAAGTGTTGAAAAATTTTTGTGTGAAATTTGATGTAGAAGGTAATGAAATGTATGAATTTTGGTGAAATCTCTTTTAAGTTTTGATGAAATTTGCTGTTCTATAGTGAAGTTTTAATGAAGTTTTAAGAAATGAGATTACGTTTGGTAGAATTTGTGCTCATTTTATACAATTTACTGATATTCATGAAATATTTCATGCAATTTTTATGATATTTAGTTTTATCTATGAATTTGTATGAAATTTCATGGAATTTTATCAATGATTATTTAAGTGCAACGGAATTTGATGTAGTTTTATGAAACAAGTACGAAATTTTACGAAATTGCATAAAATATAATAAAAAATTACCACAAATACATCTAACAATACACACAATGACACAAAAACTGCAACATGTGTCATTACAAAATAAAACAAACCAAAAAAAAAAAAATAAAACACCCAAAATCCTTAAAACCCTTCACCATACCTCCAAACCCACCTCTAACTACCTTCTTTTCTTTTCACAGCCCATCTCTCCCCCCCCCCCCAAAAAAAAACACATCCCAATGCACTAACCTCAAATCTGACTGGGAAATAAACCCTAATCAAGCCCAGCACCAACTAACCCAATAAACAACGAGATTTGTCAGCCCCAAAAAAAACTCAACACCCCGATTGTCACCTTATCGCACAAAACATAAGTTTTGCCTGTCGCTTTATTTTATCTTTCTTCCAAACCCCCCCCAATTGACATTAATTACATTAGAAAAAGCTCGCGGCACAACGCTGTTGTCATTGAACGTTTCCTCCGGCAGGTGGCGCTTTTTGTGACAGGTCACGGAAAAAAATGAAAGGCGGGGGTTTTTGAAGCGTCATTCACCCGTCCAGCCACCTGTCACCACCTACGATTTAGCGTGACAGGTAGGGTGAATAATTAGTCATTGTATTGACATTTCTTTCTGTGTGATTGACAAAAGGGCCGACCCTGGCTCCACCCTCGGGGGTGCGTGATGGTCAATTATTTTTTATTTTTTATTTTTATTTTTTTGGTTTGTTGTTTTTAGAGGGTGGGTAGGTGGGATGGAGGGGGTAGAGCAGGTGATAAGTTGTGGAACGGGTTTCGGAATGGAAAGGAAGTGGCTGCGAAAATAAAATGGCGTTGTTTTGAATGTTGAGATGTTTTCAGTGATGTTTGAGCTTAGTTTTCTAATTTTTATTTTTAAATAAAATCACCAAAATCACTTCCCAAATAATTTACAATCTTAAATCCACATCAAAAACTGCACGAAGAACTCAACAAACTTCCAACTCTACCCAAAACAACAATTTATTTCAACACCACATCACCATTTTCGCATGTCATTATCATAAACAAAACGAATCGACATAACAACCTCTAAATAATTCACCGCAAAATTTTCTTATTTTTCCTCCTTTATGAATAAATAAATTAGCAAATAAAATATATTATAATATTTTTTTTTATTCCTCAATAAATGTCACTTTTCTAATTACACGTAATAAAAAAAAAATTATTATTTTGTTTCCTCCATCGTTTCTCATTTTTATTTTTATTTTTATTTCTGGAAAATTCGTGGTAATTATCAGTAATTACTCGTTTCAGCCATCAAAAAAAAAAAAAAAAAAGAATTCTCTCTTCTCTTGTAGTTGGAGTTTTGAAATTGTTCCCATGACATCTGCCAAGTGATAAAATTCAGCGACTTAATTTTACTATCAATTAAGGCCATAAATAATTTTTCTGACGAATAAAAGTTTTATCACTTTCACCAACTGTCAATGGTGATGTGGGGAGGGGAATGGGGTCGGGGTCGGGGTCGGGATTGGGAGGGGCATGATGAAGGTTTTGTATGGTTTTGGACGAGGTGACGTAACGTAATGTCGTTTTGTGAATGGAAAGTGAAGTGTGATATTGGTCGAATTTCGGTTAAATTTTTTAAGATTTTGTTGAAATTTCGTTAAATGTGGAAAAAATTGAAATTTTTTGTGTTGGGTTTTCGGGTTTTCGTTGGTTTTGCAAAATTGTTTTTGAAAGGGCAGAATTTCACGTAATTTCACACAATTTTATTGAATTTCACAAAAATTCATCAAAATTTACCCAAAATTTCACAAAACTATATACATTTAAAAAAAAAAAACCCGAAAAAGTAAAAAAATTGTCAGCAAATTTTCAAATTTCCCAAATTTCCCAAATCTCACGTATTCTATACATCTCCCCCACCCAAATTTCGCCACCAGACGCCAAGTCGGCTGACATAAAGCAAAACACAGTACAACATCAACCTGGCGCACTGCATTAGCGATTGTTTCGTCATAACAAGAGCTCGGAGATATCTGCAGTCACGAAGAGGTGATTGATAGGCTTTTCGCGTGACACAAAACACCCACTCGGATGCATGCATCAAATGCGGTTTCCTCCTCATTCGTGTAGGCAATATTGCCGCTTACTCATTTCTTTACTCATTTATTTATTTGGCAGCGTGAGCAACATGCAACCACATACAGAAATGGCATTGAAATGAGAAATTTGAATAAAATGTAACGACGCCGGCGTCCCTTGGGCTTTTTTACGGCTCCGAATAAATAAATAAGCTTTCTGGCCTTTGTGTTAATTTCGGTTTTACTGCCGCGATAAATTTAGGCAAAATAATTGAGCTGCTATTTGTTTTGCCTGCAAAATTAAAGTTAGGCCTTTTTTTTTTTTTTTTTTTTTTTTTTTTTTTTTTAAATAAAGAGAGTGGGTTCTGGGGGTAAGAGGGTAATGTGTTTTAAAAAGGTAGTTTGTTTTCATCTTGAGTTGAAGTTAAGTCGAGAGGGATGTGTGTTGAAGGTGATAGTGATTTGTGGGGTTGTTAAAGGGTGAAACTTGACTTTGTTTTTAGGGTGTGGGTGTAAGGGGCTGCTAATTTGTGGGTTATAAAATGGAGTTTTGTTGAATTTCTTTTTAATGAAGTTGCAATTACTTGATGTTTACAAAATCCAAAATGATCTAATAAATTTCAATATAAATAATAAAGATTTAGTGGAAAGTTTTTATATCAGAAATGGAAAATTTGATGAAAATTACACTAAATTTTAAACACGTTGTATAAAAAATTGTAAAATTTACAGAAATTGCATCAAATATTGGAAAATATCAGGAAAATTTCATAAAATTTTTTCATTTTTTAAAAAAATTTAAAACATGTAAAATTTCATATAAAAATAAAAATTTCAAAAACGTCCCAAACAGCATCCAACATACACACATCACCATCAAAAACACCACTTCCATTCACCCAAAACATCATTCCCTCAATTTCCATCTCCAACTCCCTCAATTCCATTCCATTCCCTATCCCCTTAAAAAAAAAAAAAAAAAAAAAAAAAAAAGAAATGACAAGAACCCCATTCACTTTAAACTTAAACCTCCCATCACCATCACCCACCCCTTAAAAAAAAAAAAGAAAAAAAAAAAAAAAAGTGATTTTATAGTGCATAAAAAAGACACGAGACTTTAACCTTCACACTCATTTGACATCCATTTGCAGTCATGATTTGCTACGACTATATTTCACACAGACACTGAGAAAAGGGGAGTTGTGCGCCAGTTAGAGTGAGAACACTGCTTTTTGCACACTCTGGCAGCTCCTGATTAGGCCAATGAAGATGTATGGGGTCATCCAATTCAAGGCCTGCACCCTCTACCAAGCCGACAATTTACTGCCAATTTTTACCCTGCTAATTCCCGTAATTATTCCCTCCCACACCCCCATACATCTGAATCCATACAGAGGATTTGGGAAAGGGAAATTTTTTTTTTTTTTTTTTATTGTAAAAAAAATAAAAAATAAAATCGATTAATTTAATCGATTTTTTTGAAAATATTGTATTTAATCATTTAAAATGAATGTTTTGTGTAATTTTTAATTATAGCGATATTTTTATTTTGATACTTTATCGATTTAATCATTCGATTTCGACTGTTTGGAATCGATAATAGCTGTTTTTGGTAAATGTTTTTGTATTTTTTAATCTGAATTTTATAATTTAATCTATTTTTTGATTTAAAAAAAATTGAAATTGCTTAATTTGATCGATATTTTGGAAAGTATCGAATTTAATCATTCAAAATCATCATTTTTAATCAAAGCAACATTTTATTTTAATACTATATTGATTTAAATCATTCGATATTCACTATTAGAGATCGATAACCACCATTTGAAGTTAAAAAACCTTTACTTTTATTAAATTTTAATAACACTATTTTCACAAAATATCGATTAAATGTAAATATCAAATACCGATTTTTACAATTTTCAAAAAATTAATTCAAATTCTAATACTGAAAAAAAAATATCGCTGCCATTTTTTTAAATAATTTTTTTCTTTTATTATATTATTAGTTTGGATAAATGGGAAAAATATTCAGAAGTAGTTACGAATGCGAAGTTGGACGTGATATAAATTTCCATCTTATCGCTGTATTCATTGAGCGATTTAAATGCTGAGTTATGGCCGCTTTCGTTGGCTTTAATTTATGCCAGGTTTGATGGGTATTTATAGACTGGTTATATATCTTGTTGATTTTTTTTTTTTTGAAAGGAAGTGGGTAATAAATTATGTTGTGATGGATAAATCGTTGTGTTTTGAATGTGGACAAAGTGGCGTTAAATTTTTGAATTTTTTGATTTTTTTTGTTGTTGTGGGAGTTGTGAGAGGTTGGTGAGCTGTCAATCATTTTTGCTGATGGGTGTTGTTGCGAGGTTATGGTAATGTGAGGGTGATGTAATCGGCTGGAAATGGCTGTAAGTTTGGTCGTTAAAAGGGCTATGAATTTAGTTGGTTGGGTGATTTTGAAAATCGATTATGTAATCGATGGGGGTTTTGATATTTTTCGATATTTTGTTGTCTTTATTTTGAGATTTTGAATGAAAGAGTTGAAAAGTTGATTTTGTATTGATTTTTAAGAATCGATATTTTTGTGTTTTTGTTTGAAATCGACTTTTCTGTAGAAATATTTTTAAATTTTTATTTTATTGAGGGAATTATGTTTAAATAAAAAAAATCGATTAATTAATTAAAATATCGATGTTTAAAAATCGGTGGTTTAATCGACATTATATCAATATTTATTTCTTTGTAAATAACTTTTAAAAATCAATTAATTGTTGCAAATATCGACATTTTAACTCGATACTTTTATTATTAAAGTGAATTAAATTATAAAAACTGCAATAAGCAAGATTAATATGGAATAAAATTATCGATATTTGCCTTATTCATTGCACTTTTATTCACTTTACTTTAAGAAAAAAACCTCAAAAATCATCAAACTATCGATATTTTAATTATTAAAAAAACATTCCCAAAATATTCAAAATCTCCAATTTCCAATCCCCACTCCCCACTCCCCCAATTTTTTATTTCATTCCTCCAACCCCAGAACCCCTTCTTCATTCTCTCATTCCCAAACCGATCGTTTTCACGTCGCTCTGATCCACCTTTCGCACTTAATTTGTCCTTTTATGGTAATTTTATTTGCTCAGTCCATCGCCACGACTCTCTTACCCCCCTTCACCCCACAAACCCCTCGAAACCCTCGCTTCTCTTCGAATGGTGCTTCCCTGCACTGCACTGCACTTATTTGGTGATCCTCCCCCGTTGGCGAAGGTTAGCGGGTTAATAGAGCCATTACCTGTAATCCTACTACTTGTAAAGCGGGAGCGAGGGGGTCCGCGAATGAGAGACGATCAATGGGCAATGGGATAAGATTAGCCCTGGTGGCAGGAAGAGGAAGCGAATTTGAACCCGCGCCGTAAATATGGCCACTGACAGCACGAAGGCTAATGGGTAATCGCATCAGCATCCGTGTCGTCGGGATTCGACTGGAGGAGCAAGATTGGACGAAAATTGTGTTTTGGCCGCTAGGTGGCCGCCAGGTGATGCTGGGTGCCGCGGGGGTGGAGTAATTGGGTTGTGAGATGCTGGAGGGACGATGAGAGGAAATTGTGCTTTGTAATTGGGTTTTATTTAGTTATGGGGGTTATGAGTGGAGTTATGCGGGAGTCGGGGGATGGAGTAGGGTATGGGGGTGGGGGTGTTGATGGGTGATATTTTTTGTGTTGTAATTTTAATTTTAATTTTTGGTTTTAGATGTTCCTATTCGGTATGTTTTGTTTTGTGTGTTGTTTAGTTGATATTTAATCATTTTTATGAAAATTGAATTTGACAGTTCGATGGTTTTTGTATCGATTGAATATAAATTTTAAGGTTTTACGTGTTTTTTTGAATGGAAACCGATTAGTTTTGAAGTTTCGTAGATTTTTGTGGGTTTTAGGTGCTTTTTAAATCGATTTTTGTGTTTTTTGTTGTTTTAAATTTTAAATTTGATGTTTTTAGGCCGATTAAAATCGATTGTAGTAACTGTTAATCGATATATGGAAATGTTGAATTCGATATTTGCATTTTTTTTATTATTTTATGCCTTTAAATAGATTTTTTAAACATTAAAGTCGATTTTAAAATAAATTTAATGCAATTGTGAAATCGATAGGTACCGATTCAAATCAAAATTTAAAGGAAAAAATTTAATTTTTTTTAAATTGATATTTACCGTAATTATCTTGAAAAAGTAACTAAAATATTAATTTGGAAACTGAAACTCGATATTTACCTTCAAAAACAGTCGATATCTTTAAATAATAAACAAAGCAAAAACAAAATATCAATATAAATCGATTTTTTACATTGTTCAAAATTTTACTCGACATTCAATTAACAGAAAATAATTTTATATCCCACTAAATCAATCAAAAAAAAATTTATTTTTTTAAAAGTCGATACCGTATTTTTCTCCAACTCCTACATTTTATCAATATTCTCTTAAAACCAGCCAAATCAAGCAATAAAAACACAATAGCGATTTAATTTCATTTGCATCCTTCACCTGCACACGGCAGCTTCATTTTTCTCGCCTAGTTAGAATAAGAGCGCCCCCGTGTGTGAATAAGCGGGATTTGTCGGCTCGCGTTTAACGCCGTCATTTTTCAAGCACAGTGCGCCTGAGAAATGTTTGTGCTCCTTGTCGGCGTTGGACGCGCTAACTGAGCTCACTCCATCTGCACCCCCGGCTCCCACCCCCACTCGGCATGCGAGTGATTTATGGTGAGAGCCCTCTCGTGACAGCTCATTCATCTGGCAAAATCAGATTGTGCTGAACAGAGTCAATCCTGCTCGTGTCCTGCCATTATTTTCTCGGGTTCTCGCGTCTGAAGAAAAATCGACCCTCCCCACCCCGGGTTCCAACATATCTCCCATTTCTTCAACAGCCCCTTTTCACGCTCCCACAGTTCCTCTCGGTGTCAACTTTTCAATGCCTTTATGATAGAGACACATTGGTTTTGTTTTATCAATTTGTTGAGGAGGAAATAGGTGGTGCGTGGGTGAGGTGGCTGTTTGGAGCGGGTTTTGCGGCCTCTTCCAGTTGGTTTTGAAGTTTGGGAGTTTTAGAGGGTTTAGTAGTACTCTGATACTTGGTGTCCAGGAGGTCTTTTGGGTGTGGTGTGACCGGAAGTGCCATTTGTGCCGCTTCGAAGTTGCCTCCTGGGTTTGTGAGAGGATTGTGCCATTAGTAGATGTGGTGATTTCGAGGGGTTAGAAATGGCACTTCTGGTTGAGGTAAGACTTGAGGATTAATATAACGTATAGTTCTACATCTGTTATAAGGGTCCGGAAAGTTTTGAAGATGTAACTTGACCGGAAGTGCCAGTTAGTACAAGAGCTCATCAAGGTGTCAAAGAAATTTCAAGACTTCAATCAAACCGGAAGTGACATTTCTACCCGCTCCAAATCTCGTGAACCTGCAATCAAGAATCTTAATGATTTTCAAACTGTAAACACCAGATGGCTAAAAAGTCACTTAAACACGTCAAAATGGACCTCTCACATTAATTACCTCAAACGACGTCACAAAATATGTTCCACAACCCTAAATGCAGTTACACTTTTAAAAAGCTCTTAATTGCACAAAACGTAATTTATGTGCAATGCAATGCAGTTTAATTGTTATTAGGCTACGTGTTTGGAAGGGTCGTGTTAGTTGACCTTTACGAGTAGCCTGGGAAAAAGATGGGGGTTTTAGAAGAGCAGTTTGAGTTATACGAGCGTTGAGGTGGGTGGTTTAGGAAGTGGGCCTTAATTCTTGTTTGCGATGTGCGGGCAATTTATGGTTATTGCGGCCGTTTCCCGTAGTAACCTCGTTGGCCGCCAGACGGGGTCAGTGTGTTGTCCCCGAAGAAAGATGGTGTTCATCTATCTCAGTGTCGCATTTATTGCAGGATGAAAAGCAATGATTTTGAGAATGTTTGGGTCCATGAAGAAGAGAGCGAGTGATGCTTCGAGGATCACGGACCTGAGCTATGGAATTGTGTGGACGCATTTATCTTTGGGGATTTTTTTCAGTGGACAGTTGGACACTGGAGTTGTAGTGGACTTGGGATGGGTGAGATGTTGGTTACAGTTTGAAGGGGTCTGCGAGGGCATTAAGAATTTTTTTTTGGTGCGGATTGGGTTTTTATAGTTGGTGTTTTTAGTTGATGTAGAAGCATCGATTTTCAGTACTGGTAGTCGATTTTTGGGTTAAATTGAAGTAAATGTTTAAATGTTTAGATTTAGATCTATGTTTAGTCTATATCTATATAATCTATATAATAAAAGAGAGAAGCCCGAGACGCGATCTTTTGTCACGATTTCCAATGATATCAACTATATGAGTCAATTCTAATTTTTGATTCTAAATATTCCATTTTTAAACGTGAAAAATACTGAAAAAGCAATAAATAAAAAAACACAAAAACAATAAAAACATCGATTTTTTATAACCCTGCTACAAAATAAATCGATTCTTACATAACCTTTCACACTTTTAATCGTAAATCACAAAGAAAATGCAATTTTAGGAATCAAAAACATGAAGTAACATCAACTTTTATTTCCCCTTCATCTACTCACGAGGAAATAGGTTTATTATTTAAGCGTGATTAAGAGCCGTGTTTGTCGACGTGAATTTATCAGCCGCTGTCATCGCTGAGTGAATTATTCCCGCTAGATGGCGAAAAGGGGGAGAGGCACGAAATAAATGACAAGTTGGCCCCGACTTACCTGCCATCATCATATATCTTTAGTAACAAGAGGGGTCGGCAAAGATGTGACCACTAGTGGTCATTTTTGCGCGCAGACGTGGACGCCGAGGCAATTGGCCACCGGTCGAGTGGAAGAGCGAGGGGGAGGGTGCGCGTGATACATGGCGACGCGATTTCTCGGAAACGCGCCGTTTAAGTCTGACAAATCGCTTTGGCGTCTCGTCAAAGGGCGCCCAGTTCACCCACGCACTGGCAATTGTGATTGTCGATCAGCGCTCACGGCTTATTTATGGCCTCCGAATCCATTGTTCATTTTAAAGGAGCAAGAAATGACCCTCATATTTTTTTATTTTATATAGCGCCCCCTAGTGGTTGTAGGGGAATTTAATAATTTATTATAAAACAGGAAATTGGACATTATAGTAGAAAATTTAGTTTTTTAATTTTATTTTGGGGAGGGGGAGGTGGGGGAAAGATGTATTTGGGTTGGGGTTGTTTAAAATAAGGGTTTAGGGGTATTGTAATGATTTTTTTAATTTTAATTTTAATTTTTTGTTGTTTAATGTGCCGTTTTGGTGATTGGTTTAAGTAGCCATTTGGAGCGTGCATATATGACACTTCCGGTTTGACTGTGGGGTTGGAATTTTTTTGACACCGAGATCAAGTCGGTGTCTTTGAGGTAAAAAGGTTTCATGTCTCTGATTGAACCGTAAGTGCCTTATTTAATTGCTCCAAATTGCCATTTTTGTGAATATAAAATGATAAAATTTTAAATAACGACTGAAAACTTCTGAGAGTTTGGTTTCTTAATTATTTTTTATTTGGGAAAGGTGGTAGTAGTGTTGGTCAAAATATAAATGCTTAAGTTATGTAATAGTATTTAAATTTTTTAATATTTATTATAACTGATTAATTGCAATAGCATGGGAGAATTTGCCATTTTGGTGTCAAGCAAAGGTGGTCATTTGGAGCGTGTTTAAATAGCATTTCCGGTTTGACTGTGGGTCTTAAATTTTAAAATCACCCAGTTCAAGTCTGGAGCTTTGAGTTAAAAAATCTGAAGACTTTTATTGAACAGGAAATGGCTTAATTAATTGCTCCAAACTGCCATCTTTGATTATGAACCTACCATCATTGATGACAATTTTAAATACAACTTACAAGACATTTTTAAGTTGAAACTTTCAAAGACTTAAATTTAAATGATAAAATCCAAAACTATAAAATGTTAATGAAATTTGAAACAAAACCGGAAGTGCCCTTTAACAAAACCAAAAACCATAAAATACAATACAAACGAAATTAAATTTTCCATTTTCCCGCATGGGGGAGAGGCGTCGACAAATTTTGCCCATGTTCCTCCATTTTTTCCTAAAGTACTTAGTGATTTGAGAGTGGTTGTAGTATTTAATAGCAGCTGATTGCCGTGTTGTAGAGGCAGTCGCGCTGACAGCAAGATGATAATCCGTTCCCATTTATCAGGGTGATTAATTGGTGACACCCGTTCGAAGGGCGGTCATTGATTAATTAATCCCTTTCCCCACCAACACCCTCATACCTGCCACAGACACTCGAGATGCCCAATCAAACATTTCCTACTTTTTGTACCTAAGTGTCAAGAAAATAATAATATTTTTTTTTTCAATTTTATTTTTATTCATTTTATAAAAATGTTATTTTTTTGTTTTTTTTCCGTCAAAACCTCGCAGCACCTGTTTAATGACATTAAATTAGATGAAAAATGATTGGCTGTAATTTTTTCCATTGTTGTTGCTGTCGTTTTTGCTATTTTTTCGTGACAGTCAACAGCTGACATGTGCAGACGATTGACTGGCGGTCGAGCTGGAATAGACACTTGAAGGAAGTGGGTTGAGGTTTTAATTGAAATAAATAAGTGAAATTTAGATGAGTTATGACTGTTTGTCAGGAAGAAGGTTGTTCATCCGGGTTGCTTGTTATTCCGTCATTTTTTAGAGGAAAAGTTAGTGGAAAATGTGTTTTCAGAACGGGGGTTGCAGTACGCAGTACAGTTTTAGATTTTTTTAGTAGAAAATGTAGATTTTGAAATTTTAATTTTTTTTTTTTAATTTTATTTTAAAATTTTACATTTGGATATATAATAAAAATTAATATTTTAAACTGGGGTGTAGATTTACAAAAGTATTGTTAGGTAACAATGTTGTAAATTCTTAATTATTTTAATGTTAAAATCTTAATAATATAATATTGGTAGAGTTAGAATAGCAACATTGTTATCTTCTGTAAATCTAGACCCAGAAAATTTTGTTTTAAAGACAATAAAATGATAAAAAGCATTGTTTAGTAAAGGAAACAATGTAATGTATTGTTTTGAAGTACGGTATTAAAAAGAATGGAAACAATTGTTTAAACGAAAAATAAACAATAACATCATTGTTTTACATGATTAAAACAATAAATCCCATTGTCGAACACGAGAAAAACATTTAAAATCAACTCTCAACCATGACAACAATATAAAATATACTTTTTTCGAATGATTTCTAAAATTCAATCTTTTTTCATTTTTGTTCTCATCTATTTCCTTTCAAAAATAAAAAATAAATAAAAAAAGAGAAAAAAGTTGTGTTCATTAAGCAGTCTTCTCCACGGCGTTTCTTTTGAGTTTTTGGTCGTGCAAAGCCCATTAAAACCCACTTGATCCCATATTCTTGCGTTTTTACTTGTGATTGCTGTAAATCCTCTTTATTTACAACTTCCTCCACTAATCTCCATTATAAAGTGCCATTTTTTCCCCCCTCCTTAAATCTTAGCCGCCTTTTGCTTAATCTGTTTCACATGTGCCACCAATTTCCAGCAACAATTTATTCAAGATTTATTTTTTCCCCGCTAATGAATGGCGGACCTTGTGCGCATTGTTAGAAAAACGGCCGAGCGATGGCGCTTTGTTTGTTGATGAAATACAACACGTGCTGTGTTTTTAACTTCAAAGGAATCTAAAAATCTTTTGATCTTTTTGAACTCAGTTGTCAGTACCGGAAGTTGCTTTCACCCCAAAAAAGAAATCGTCGGTAGATGGCGCGCGATTTTATTAGACGAGTGCCATGCATGCCGTTGCGTTGCAGGGAAGTGGTGTTGGTTGTAATTGCAGGGTCGGGGTCGTGAAAATGGTAAATATTAGTGGGATGTTTTATAAGAGGAATATGGGTTGGATTAGATGTGATGTGATGTAGGGGAATTAGAAATATGCACATAAAAGTGTTTAGAAGGGAGATTTATGGGTAATTTAAGGGTTTATGGCAAATGGGGTGGATGAATGGAGATGTTTTGGAGTTTACGAATGATGGGGAAAGTACAAAATGGTGGATTGTTGTTTTAGAAATGTTGAAGTAATGTTGTAACAATGTTGCAAAAATGTTTTTTCAAGTGTTATACATTGTTTAAAGTTGAAATTATGTTGTAATAACGGTAGAAAATGGTGTAGAAATGATGAAGTAATGTTTTTCAAGTTTTAGGCATTGTTGAAAGTTGAAATAATGTGTTAATAATGTGCAAAGTGGCCGAACCAATGTTGGAATAATGTTTCTAAAGTGTTACACATTGTGGGAAATTGAAGCAATGTTGTAAAAATGGTTATGAAGTGTTGAAAGGGTGTAGATGATGAAAATGTTGGGAAAATGTTGAAAATATTGTTTTACAAGTTGCAGTAAACTTGTATAAAGTGTTTTTTTTTTAAGATTGCGAGAGTGATTATTAAGTGTTAAAACTTCTAACAACGATAAACATTGTTTCAAAAGTGCTGCAAAATATTACATTTTTTGCATTTTATATTATTATTATTGAATATTAAAAAATAACCCCACCATTCAATTTCTTACACACATTCAACTCAAACCACCCACCCACCCACTTTCACACTCCCAACTTCTAGAACCCCCTTTAAAACAAACTCTCTAAAACCCCCTTTTCTCATCAGTAATTTTGATTAAACCTCTCACCCTGCACACTAATTTAATAAACAGCCCCATAACTCCATTAATCACATTTTCATTGCTCAACTTGGGTGGCAACTCCTCCATTTTTTCTTTCCACTTCCTGTAACCCTTTAAACACAATTTGCGCTCTGCACGCAACAACATGACTATCAAGTCGTGTTTGCATTTCATCTGTCTCCCTAATTAGTGTGGATGCTGAGACGCCGTGTGGGGGTTGGGGTGGGGGTAGAGCGGGAGGGGGTGTGGGAGGCGTGAAGGATTTCGGGAAGGCAATCTCACATGTGATTTATCGTCGCAATTTTAGCGAGGGCAAATCATAAATTTTATGTTCCCCACATCATTGAGTTGAGAGTATGAACGATAGAGGACTTAATGGCGTTTCTGTAGCACTTCCGCCACCGAGCGATGCCAACATCCATCATGGCGGGTAGGGGGATCGGGTGGGGAGGGGGGTGGGGGAGGGGGAGGGGGAGGAAAAAAATTAAAATGGGAGAAGTGTGGGGTTTTGCATTTAGATGATTTTTTTTTAGAGGGAGTGGTGGGGTGGGAATGGGGATCTGTTTTTTTTTGTGATCAGGTGTGGATGGGCAGTTGAGTTGGTATTTGTCTGTAGATGTCTGACACCTGGTGATGGTTGTGGGAGTTGGTTGTGATGGTGTCATGGATAATTCAAGGAGTTAAATTCAATTTTTTTTAAAAGTTTTTTTTGGAATTTTGATGTGATTTGGGGGGGATTTTTGAGATTTTATTTGATTTGGGTGGAGTTTTTGACATTTTTTTGAGGATGTTGAATTTATGTGATTGTTTTCATTGATTTGAGATATTTTGTGGGGTTTTGGTGAGTTTAGTGTTGTTTGATGGGATTTTGAATGATTTAAAGGAATTTTTAGGAGATTTGTTATGATTTGAAGGAATTTATAAAAATAAATTTGAATAGATTTCTCAAATTTTTAGAAAATTTTGTGCTTCAAATTCAAGAAATGTTTAAAGATTCTCAATGATTTGCAATAGTGACATTTAATTTAATGTCTTGGTTTTTGAAGTTTTTTGTGGTTTTTAGAAAATTGTTTTTGTTTACATTTGTGTATTAAAGCAATTTTCAAAAACCACAAAAGTTTCAAAAACCAAAATATTGAATACCACTACAATTTCTTTTTTCGATTTCCAATGAATTATAATGATTTTTAACATTTCCAAATTTTTTATACAGATTTGTAAAGATTTAAACAGATTTATACGTACTTCTAAAATATTATGTTATGAGATCTACAAAGATTCAAATATTTTTTTTTAAATTCTAGAGATTTTAGAGCTCTTATACCATTTTTCACAACACTCCAACATTTACCAAGTTATTACATCATTCCCGCACCTCACGACATCTATTGACAAAACAAAACACCAAGTTGCAATTATCTGTATCCCAAACTCAAACTCTTAATTAAACCATTTCTCTCCTAGTTCCATCTAGAACATCAACGAAATAAATACACACAATAATTTATGAACTTTTCGTTTTAATTAATTTTTTATTTGCCAGTTGTCAGGATTTGTGCCTTTCTCTTTCCTTTCCTTTCCTCACCTCACCTCGCGGATCCGGTGCACGTGAGTCAGGGGTGGCATGAAATATGCATAATCACGTTAGTCGTCGTCTACCCACCTTCCACGCCATAAATCTGCCTCTCTTAAAGTGGCAAGCATTAAAATGTCGCGCACTCTTGCGTCGAAAATGCGAATAAACGTCGCATCCTGCCAACGTCCTCTCGTGTCGGGTTGGGGAAGGAGGGGAAAAAATTTGCATTTTAAATGCTTCAGTTTCATTCGCACTAAGATGAATATTTGGTTAATTTTTGGATGGGGATGGGAAGTATTTGCTTTGTTTTGTTTTGTTTCGTTTTGTTTGGAAGTTGTAATTAGTTGGAAGCGATGAATTTTAATAGGGTTTAAGGGAATGTAGACAGTCTGGTGGTGGTCATTAGTCGTGGTTGAAGGATTGGAGTTGAGAAGTTAATTTTATTTGTGGTTAGAGTTGTTAATTTTTTTTTGATGAATTTGATTTTAATTATTATTTTTTTTAGTGTAAATTTAGATAAAAATTTACATATTTTTTTTATTAATTTTACAGTTATTTACACAAAAAGGGAAATATTTGGGTTTTTGTAACACAAATTTACATCATTTTGTATGTTTTCATTACTTTACTTTTCACAGAAAATGGTGGAATTTGTTGTTTATTGGTGTAAATTTGCATTAGGTGGGTTCGTTTATTTTTTTGCAAATCAAGTTAAAACAACTGTAAATCGACATTTACACAATTTTGGGCGCCTTTTTGTTTCAAGTTAGATCGAGAAAATAGGTTATTTTACACAACACAACTGTTTTGAACAGGATATTACACTTGTTTAAGTAATAATCGATCCCATTTACTGTTTAATCATTTTACACTTATTTATATGAGAAGAAACAAAATAACTAAGTGGGGTTATTTGTTATTTGCATTAGTGTAAATATCGTTAAACTAGTTTAAAACGTGATTTAGATCGAGAAAAATGAAAAATTTACACAAGACCACTTAGCATTACATTTTACACATGTGCAAATAATAAACGAACCCACCTACTAATCTACCTAGTGTAAATAAGTTGTCTTGAATAAACTTGTTATTTTTCTCGATCTAACTGATAAAATATGACGTCAAAAATGTGTAAATCACGATCTAAACTAGTTTAACTTTGTTTTAAACATGTGAAATAATAAACTAAACTACCTACTGTTTGGTGTGTAAATTATACAATTGAAGCAATTTACATTAGTTTTACGTAATAAAATGTGAAATATTTTACTTCACGTGGAAATTTACACTTATTAAGATACAGTGGAATCCGCGAGTAACGATCTCGGTTATAACGACATTTTTATTTTTTCCCCACTCTAACTCAAGCAATGCTAAATAATCCAGTTATAACGACAATCAGTTATAACAACATTTTTTGGGTGGTTCCTTAAATGTCGTTACTTGGATTTCACTGTATTTACATACGGTATAGTAGTTTACGTTTAGTTTACGATAACTTGTAATTTTATCATGGTGTTTCAACAATAATTACCGAGGTTATCGAATATACAGTAGTAGTTCTGAACATTGCCCATAAAGTGACAGTTGAAAATACAGTAATGATAAACAATAATACAAGATTTTCAAAATAAGTGGTCTTGTGTAAATTTCTCATTTTTCTCGATCTAACTCGAAAAAATTACCACCAAAAGTGTGTAAATTTTGTTTTAAACCAGTTTAAACTATTGAATTCGTTTGTTATTTGCACAATAATCAAAGTCACACTCTGTAACGAGATCAGCACGTTTTGTTCGATTGTTACTTATTCGACTACGGCGGCAACTGACAAGGACAGGTTCGTAATGGCTTTCTGATATTTTCTGATATTTAAATTCTTCATTGCTCATATACATACTTGATTTGCAATACATTTTCCCACTTTTTAACGAATAACTTTCTCCGCAAATCGTATAAAATAAAAATTTAAACGTAAAAAAAATATCTTGTCAAAATGACGCAATGCATTATTTCGAACGTTTTCACACGTTCTAATATTTATTTCCAATATTTTATTTCTACTTAAAAGCATGTCGAAAGAGAAGACCAAGGTTGAGGCAAAGTCTGATCCGCAACTGGAAAACGTATACAACGTCGAGAAAGTGCTTAAGAAACGAGTGAGGAGAGGCGCAGTTGAATATTTGCTTAAATGGGAGGGCTATTCAGAGTAAGTCTTAATATTAACTCTAAATCTTTGTACACGTGTTTACACATGTCGTATAGACGTAGTTCGATGCGTTGTAAGCGAAATTTTGCAGTATGCGTAAGTTACAAAAAAATTCAAAATTCAAAATAAATTATGCCACCATCCATCTCATTTTCTCAATTTTCAACCCCGACACTTTAAGTTTTAACCCCCACATTTCAGTTTTCAATCCCCACTTTTCTATTTTGAACCTCCACACAAAGTTTTTAATCCCCACACATTTCTATTTTGAACCTCCACACAAAGTTTTTAACCCCCACTTTTTAATTTTTAACTCCCACACTTTGTTTTTAAATCCTACTTTAAATCCTTTCTTCTCAATTTTTAACTGTGGGGTTTAAAAACTGAAATGTGAGAGTTAAAAACTGAAATGTGTGCGGGGGTTAAAAATTGAAAAGTGGGGATTGAAAACTGAAAAGTAGGAGTTAAAAATTAAAAAGTGGAAGTTAAAAATTTAAAGTGGGGGGGTTGAAAACTTAAAGTGTGGGAGTTGAAAACTGAAAAGTGGGGGTTAAAAACTTAAAGGGTAGGGGGTTGAAATTTAAGAAAATGGAATGATGACATAATTTATTTTGAACTACTTGTATTAGCAGGCACCCCATTTTTGCGAGGTTCCACCCCCGTTTTACAGTACCCCCGTCCTCACCCACACTCTCACCCCCATCCTTACTCACACCCTCACCCCTCTCTCCTCGCCCACACACATCCTCGTACACAAACCACCACATCCAGACTTTCACACTTACACCCCCACCGTCTATCCTACACCCCCCACCCATCTCTCACTCTTTACCCCACCTCTATCCTACTCACTCTTACACTCACACTCCACACCACACCCCCACCTCTCACCCTTCACCCTTCACCCTTCCCTCACTACACCCACATTCCCTACACCTCACATTTCCTACACCTCACATTCCCTACAACTCACATTCCCTACACCTCACATTCCCTACACCTCACATTCCCTACACATTACATCCCCGCCTCTCACCCTTCACCCCACCCCCACTACACCCACATTCCCTACTACACCTTACATTTCCTACACCTTACATCCCCTACACCCGACACCCCTCATCCACACCCAAACTCGAGATATTTTTTATCATATCACACTCCACACCTTACCCCTACCTCTCATTTCTCATCCCACCCCCACACCCCCTATACCCGACATTCCCTATACATCTCAAATACCCTACACCCGACACTCCTCACCCAGCAGTTCCTCTTAATGTGGTTTTAGTTTGCAGTTTCGTTAGTGTTATGTTGTTTCGTATGTTGCTAAGGTGGGAGAACGATGCAGTTCGCACTACAATGACACTGTCGTCATAGCTTACTGCAATAACTTACTCCCACCGTCGTCATATCCGTAGCTTATATCCGTAGGTTATACTGCAACAATAACTCACTCCCACCATCGTCATACAACTATCGTCATATCCGTGACATAAGTAGGTGACAAAAGACCACACTACAACAATGCCAAAAACATACAAAAACAAGTCATAAGCAGAGACAAAAGATTCTCTCTCGAGACTTTCTCTTTTATATACCGTAGATTTTGAATTTTGAATTTTTTTGTCCTTTCCACCTTTTCTACCAACCCTATATTAAGAGAATCTTTCTGTGGCTTGTTGCTGCATTCTGATTGATTGGTTAGTTCGCTTGAAACATGTGGACAAGTGTAAACAATTTCTGCAGTTACGACATACTTCTTACGTCTACAACATGTATGAAACGAACACGTGTGAACCCGGGGGGTCAAACAAACTCAAATGCCGTCGACGAGATTTATAGGATTGGTGAAGATTTGTAAGGATTTTAGATACAGTATATTTATAAGATTTACAAAGATTTATAGAAATTTTACACATTTTTCAGGATTTGTAACGATTTTTTAGGGATTTTTTTAATGATTTCTGACTAAAGATTTGAGATTTGTAGAGGTTTGCAAAGATTTTTAGAGATTTGTTTTGATCCGTCGACGAGATTTTCGTGTTTGTTCGATTTCTCATGTACACTGAAACCCCGCTTAACACGTGAATCGAGTGTATTTATTAAGATTTCCTATTTTACAGTGCGCATAATACTTGGGAATCTAAAGAGGATTTGCATTGTTCGGATTTGGTTAACGAGTTCGAGGAAAATATGAAAAAAAATCAAGCTATCAAGAGAAAGCAACGCAAAACTTCTACTGATGACGTAAGAATTAAAAATTCCTACCTCTGGTGGCCGTATAAACAATATTCATTTTTTTAGAATGAAAATCACCCGCATGGCTTTGATCGAAACTTGGAAGCAGAAAAAATAATCGGAGCAATTCTAGAAAATGGAGTGGCTAAGTTTCAGATGAAATGGTAAGATTTAATTTTTTTAAAAAATAATAATTAATTGTTTAATTTAAATACAGGAAAGGCAGTGAGGAAACTGACTATGTAACTGCGAAAGAGGCTAACCTAAAATGCTCGCAAGTGGTCATTACGTTTTACCAGTCGCTTATTGAATGGGACGAATGAACGAGTGTTTTAAAATTTGAGAAAGATTTAGTTAACTGAAATTGAGAATTTATTATTTTGGACTGTACAAAAGTTTAATTAATTAGCATTAATTAGCAAAAAAAAAAAAAAATTAGTTTCTACTTCTTAAAATCAAAATTTACATAATTCACATCAAAAAATCATATTTTTCACAAAAATACACATTTACATCAACTTGATCCATTTTTTTTCAACAAAAGTACATCAGCATCCAGCATTTTACAGCGCATAAAACAACCCATTACACACCTCAATAAAAAATTCACATAAATTTATATATAAAATAAAACAAATGAAAAAAATTTCACTTATAAAATTTTTTCAGCTCGTAAATCGTCGTTCGGTTTTATCGTTTTCAACTTAATTTGGCATTCAGGCATGAAGCAGAAAAAAATTCGCGGGCAAAAACGAGCTGCTTGTAATTGGCGAGTCTTTTAAATCTTATTTAATTTGTTTTTTATTTTTTATTTCCTCCCTTCGGCTTTTCAATCTAACGATGATTTAGTGCGCAAAATTGGACATGCAAAGCTTGTTGCAACCTGTTGGAATTCTTTCTTAGGTGGTCGTTAATGGAAAGGTGCTGAGAGCGAGGAGGGAGGGCAGAGCTCGAGGTTGGGGTAGAACAAGTGGCAATCGGACCACACACGTCGAACAGCACCTGAATCAGGGCCGAGTTATCATTGCGTCAAGGTTATCTCTATCTAGCAGCTGGGTTGTGAAGGTTTTAATTATTAAATGTGATGTGACGTCATTTTTTGTCATTTTTTTAATGGCAAGTTGATTGATTTAGGAGTTTTGCACTTTTTTGCTCGTTCGGAGCAGGTTTTTAGGTCACTTCCGGTTGAGTTGGGAGGGTGAGAATTTAGGGGTATTACGTGTGGGTGGTGTGTTACGTGGTTTTTATGTTCTAATGGTTTCAGTGTAACCGGAAGTGCTATTAATTGCAGCTTGTTGTTGATGTTTTTGAGTTTGTCTTTTTTTAGTTGTTTTTTAAATGGCATTTTCAGTTGAGTTTTGGGGTTAAAATTTTATGAGCATCACGTTTGATAAATATATCAGGTGATTTTTTAAAAATTTTTGATGTTTTGTTTAACCAGAAGTGCTCTGATTTTACATTTTCATCATTTTTTTAAATATTTTTGCACATTTGGAGCGGTTTTTAAGAGCATTTCTGGTTTGTTTAAGAGTTTGAAATTTTAGAGCTGTGAAGTGTGAATACTGTATTAGGTTGATTTTAAGTATTTGATGTATAGCGCAACCGGAAGTACCTTTAACCACAGCTCAGATCACACCTATTCCAATTTTTTATGCTTTTGCTCATGCGGAGCGGTTTTTAAGGGTACTTCCGGTTAAGTTGGGAGGTTGACATTTTAGGGTCGTCAAGTAAAGATGTTGTGTCATCTTGCTTTTGAGTTTTGGGCGTCTAGGGTAATTTGAAGTGCCCTTAATTACAGCTCCAAATTGATGCTTTTAAAAAATATGTTAATACATATAAATGCGTCTGCGTTGAAGCGCATCAGCCTGTGGGATGTGGTGGTAATGGTGGTTAAGGTCATCTTTTTTGGACTGAAGTTAAACGCCTGAACCGCGACTGGATGTGGAATGCTAATGCAGACTGACATTAGTTTCAGGTTTAAAGTTTAAATGGGTTTTGAAGCGAATGTTGCCATTTTGAGGAGACTTAAAGTCAACTTCCGGTTTAAAAAAAACTTGAAATTTTTATGGCTTGTAAGTGAACTCGAGTTATATGCGGTTTAGACATTTCATTACTCTAGCTCGATCGGAAGTGCAATTTTAGACCGCTTTGAATCATAAGATAATTCGAAAATGGTCATTCGGAGCTGGCTAAAATGGCACTTCCGGTTTATCTAACGAGTTAAAATTTTCTGAACATCTAATACTCAACTAAAACTTTATTTTCTGAAAAATTCAAATCTCTAATCAAACCCGAAGTGATATTTAATTTCTGTCTAAACTGATTTTTCACCTGTGAAATTTCGGAGCACTTAAAAATGGCACTTCTGGTTACATTTAAACTTCACAAAATCAAATAAAATCCCTTAACAAAACTATTCTAACTCTCCAACATTACAGGAAATGCTTAAAAAAAAAAAAACACACACACACAAAAAACACACAAAAAACGGCGCCAAATGAATTCCCAAGTAGCAGCCATAGTAATTAATCGGCAAAAGATGTAACATCACATATAGCCGATTACAATTATCCCTTACATTTATTACGAAATTTTTTTTAATTCTCAAAATTTGTGTATTCTTAATGAGGCAAGTTTTTAAGTGTTTCCAAGTGGCAGGGGTCGCGTCCTAAGTTTTAGTTTATTATGCTGTAAGCGATGGCTGCTGCCTCTTTTCGTTCTTCCTTATGCCGCGCGTATTAATTATGAATAATGGATGACTCCCAGCTCACGTATGGCGCATAAATCCAGAGGCGCGCAGCCCGCGGGAAATGGAAAAGAAGGGGTGACGACCATCTTTTTTTGCATGCGAGACGCGCGAGCTATCTGGCGAGGGGCAAGCACCATATTTATTTGGCACACACGGCCGCTGTCAGTGCACGAATACGGCACTTAGAAAATATCGGTGAACGGTGTATATGAAATGACTGGGGAGAAATTTACTACTCGACTTAATGGAAATTTCTGGCATAATGATTAATTCGGGCCGCGACGGGATGATAAGTGGTTTTTAAAGGGGTTAAGGACTGATTATGAGGTTTGATTTGTTGCTGTGAATTAAAGGGTTGAGGTGATGGCTTGGCAGGCTGACTGATTTGTTTGGTTTTTTTTCTATAGGGTGGTGGGGTGGTGGGGTGGTGGGGTGGTGGGGTGGTGGGGTGGTGGGGTTGGCAAATATGATTTCTTATTTATTTTGTGAGGCTTTTAAGTTGTTGTGGTATTGAATTGTGGGATACTGTACTGTTTGTGAATGAAATCATCAATTTATTACAAACTTGGATTATATAAGTACTACAGTAAATGTGCTCACAATATTGTTTGAAGTACTGGTGCAAAGTTGTCATCTTGATTCGCAATCTCCACGCTGTAAATCTAAACAGCTAAAATTAAGGTTTTTTAAGTGTCTAAAGTTGAAGCCATTTTCTAGACAGTTGAGCAGCTTAAAAATAATGCACTGGACAAACAATCGGAATCTAATTTTACATTAAGCCGTCAAAAAAAATACTATATTTCAGACAGCGTTGACTTCATAGATCTAATATTTAGTCTCACATTGTTAAAAGTATTGTTAAACCCAGCATAAATTTTAACAGTTGTTGATGCAACTGCCCTTAATCTTGTTCTTGTCACGGCAACACTTCCTAGAGTTGATCTGCCATGTTTATTTTGTGCCAGATGATCTGTTCACTGTTTTTGTCGCCTGTGCTAATCCACTATTTCAAGAAAGATTTAACTAACAATCGAATTGTTTACAAAGGAGAGAGAAATTGGTAGTTTTAATTACCGAATGTCTGTCTGTATCGTTGCATTGTAAGTGTAAGTTTGGAAGTTGGAATTAATTGAGATTTTTCAGATTTTGTTAGTGGGAAATTTGTTCTGACAAAGAAGAGATGCGAATTTATAGACAGATTTGTCGACATTTTTAAAGGTAAATTAAATTTTAAATTTTCTTGGTTTTAGATAAATGGAAATACATATGTAGCACTTTCGGTTTGGTTGAAAATGATGAATTTTATGAACCAGGAGTTGTTTAGTAGGTGGGAAATGAATTATAAGATGAAACCGGAAATGCTTTTTTATATTTTTCCTAAATTGCCGTTTTTGTTATGAATTTATTAAATGGAACTTTGGTGTGTGTAAAATCTTGAAATTTTAGGGCATTTAGCTGAAGCTAACAAAAGAATCCAGAAAATTTCACAATGAACAGCCAATTGGAAGTGTCCATTTTAATTACCTGAATCGCACTGTCTCTTAATAAAGAGTATAATAGTCTGCTTATAATATCAAGGTCCGGACGGCTAAATGTAGCTCTTATAACCGAACTGTTCTTTTATAAGAATTTTTTTAAGTGCGAGAAATAACAGAAAAAAAGCTATTAAAGAAAAAAAGCAATAATTATGTGTGATTACGATATTAGAAATACGATTAACCATGAGATGACTCAAAATCATCAATTACCAAACTTTATTTAGCTTTTCTAAACATCATTGTTTCATTGATGGACATTTTTAGCTTTTGTTTGATGAAAACCAAATCACGAGTAGGTCATCTAATTCTTCAGTAGGATTTTTTTTGCCTTTATTTAACTTTATTATTATTAGAGAAAGGATTTTAATGCCAAAAAAATGTAGTTTTATGCGCATGCATATGCTCTAAAAAAAATCACTGAAATAATTAAAAAAAAATTCAATTAATGCTAAAAAAATATATAACTCTTTTATAAGTGGTCTGCTTTTTATCCGAAGCTCTCTGAAACCGACTACTTGAGCATTAAATATATAGGAAAAGTAATCGGAGATGACTTTTATAAAAGTACTACTCCTTTATCCCGTGTTCTTATAAATGGACTCGACTGTAATACAGATTTCATCAAGACTGGTTCATCTATAATTTATAAATACCTTCAAATAACTAAAACTTAAAATCTTTAACATTATCTGTCATTGCCTTACTTAATCACAATTTACTGCACTTTAGTCCTAATTTACATCGCTCAGCCCAATGAAATCAAGCTGTTATCATTTTTTTAACTTCTAAATTAAAGCTTCAATCAGCTTCTGGTATTAACAAAATGCAAATTACAAAAAAATGGTAATATCTAATTTTTAAATTTCATTATAGAATCAAATAAATAAAATTAATACCAGTGTTTGAACTTTCCCAATACATCAAAGTTAGAAAAAATTGATGAATTAATCAGGAGTTCAAAAAATTTTAATAAGTAAAATTTAAAATTTTTTTTTAAAAAAATAAACTTAAAAATTTCTAAAAAAAATTTAAAAAAAAATAAAAATTAAAGTTTTGTGAACTCAGACCCCTAAAAATACGCAAGATGGCGTCATCTTTCACCCCGTTGCTGATTAAATCATACACAAACTACGTGCGCCGCAAAGGAATAGTGAGAGAAGTGGCAATTGACCCAACCTTCAACTCGCACTTGTTTATCTTGTTGCAAAACCGCGAATGATTTACGACTTTTATGAACTAATTATATTTTCCTTACCAATTATTTATTACTCCATTTTTTTCCATCAACCCTTTAATACCACCAAAAAAAATAATTTATAATTTGATTTAATGACAACTAATCATTTACACCGTGGGTCAAGACCGACCACCAATTTTTTTTTTTTTTTTTTTTTGAATAAATGTCTCCTTATTATCCTATCAGATGTTTAGGCCTAATTATGGTAGAAAATGTATGGCGCTATAAATTAAAATAAACAGGCGAGATTTATGGGCGAGTTGTACATCAAAATGCAGGTGAGAAAGAGCCGTAATTATCGCCCGAGCAGCGCCGCCCTGGTGACGGATGTCGGCGGGGATCTGTAATTTAGTGGTGTAAGAAGGCGGCGAGTGGCGATCAAAGTGTCAGACGTTGGGTTGTTTGATTCGAGGGTAATTATTGGTGTGAGAAAATGATACAGGGCTGGGCGCCCTCTATGAACAGTTTGTGTTCTCACGGGCGTTAAATAGTGAAATTATAGGGTTGGAAGTTGTATGCAGTGAAGTGGGTGAAGGTGATTTTGGTGGGGTTACATAGCAAAAAAATTGTTAAAGGTTAGAAATTAATTTTTTTTGTTAAAAAAACTGACTTTCCGTTTATTATTTTCTGTAAATACGCAGAAATTAACAGAAAATTTTCATGATAAAAATATTTCTCTTGTTAATTTTAACTGGTAAAATACTGAATTTTATTTTTCCGTATATTAAAGCATGCTATGACTCCACTAGGCAAAAGTTCTAGAACATTACGTCATATTAGACAATGTTTTACATGAAAACATTAGCTAGTATGATGTAATCTTCCAGAACTTTCGCTTACTGAAGTCATAGCATAGTAACAAAAAAATTTTTATTTTTTTTTTAATTTGTCGAGTTTGTGTGCCCCAATTCTGCTCTTCAAAGTCGTGGTTTCGAAAACAAAGTTTTGTAAACATTGAGAAGTTGTGACGAAATAGCAGCCGGGTGGAGCAACCCCACTGCTCGGCGCCATCTGGTGTCCATTTCTTAACTAGAAGCCAGCTGTTATTACATCACGAACAGAAATCGATTCGAAATTTTCGTTTTGAAGCAGCCGAACATTAAACTTAAAAATTTTTAATGAAATGTTTCACAGAATTTTACAATACTGTAGTTTATAAATTAAACTTTGCATTTTTTCGCACGCTCTTTAACATGGAATAAGAAAAAAAAAATTCATGACACTATCACTGTAACAGAAGTCAGATGATACTCTATCATTAACAATGAAAGATTTCTGTACTTTTATGACTTATGAGTTATGTTCGTAATTAAACAGCTTTATATCCTCTTATATATAAAATTTCTTCATAAAACTTTACGAGTTTTTTTTTTGTTTTTTTTTTTGTTGTTGTTGTTGCTGTAATTTTTGGGGTTAAATATTTTAAATGTTTTGTTTGCAATTTCAATGTGTTTTTTTAATGTACTGTGAATGAGTTTGTTTCTCATGAGTGTTAAGTAGTGTTTTGGAAAATTACAGGGTTGCCAAACGTGACGAGATTTATCACTCGTCTTATATGTTAGTGTTACAGGGATTAGAGGAGAAAAAAGTTATTTTGTTTCAGTATGAGTAATTTTTTTGCTCGCATCGCCTTCATAAATTGTAGGGTGTGGAACTGTACATTTGACAGTAGGTATATATTTTTTTAAAAGTGCTATTCTAATCTATGATTAAGGCGGGGAGTGCTGGCTTGCCTGCGAGGCTTTATTTAATGGAGGCTGCTTTATGCATTTATAGGTTGAATTTTTTGGGATTTTTATGGTGGTGCCTAGTGGTGATGTTTGTTTTGGGTTTTGAAGTTTAGGGGTTTTTTGGCTTTTAGGGATGAGAAGGAGTATTGAGTATTGTGATTAAAAAAAAAATACGAATTTTTATTCTTGGGTAAAATTAATTTACACTTTTAAAATTTTGGCAAAAAATTATGAGAATATCAAAATTGATAAAATTAAAGAACTTTTATTTAGAATTTTTATTTTTAAGTTTAAAATAAGATGAAACTCAAAAAATGGATAAAAATTGACAGAAATGACAAAATTCACTAAAAAAAATTTTAATAAAATTAAAATCTTAAATTTCAATGGTTTAATAGTCATAATTTTTAAGGTTAAGAATATAAAAAACTAATAAGAAAACAAAAATTTTATAAAATTCGACTAAAAATCCATAAAAATCAAAAACTAAAAAAAAAAAAAAATTGTTTTATATTTTTCTTATATTTTATATTTTTATTCCATTTGAAATTAAAACTTCCCAGGTTTTATCTGGAACGTAACAGTGAAGCTCAACTTCCAAGTGCAGTGCATTGTAAACCATAAAGAAGATTACAAAACTGAAGTTTTGAAAAATGTAAAAAAATATGACTACACAACAGTTGGGCTTATTAGATGAAATTTCTTTAAAAAATAAGAAACGAGGAATAATAGCAGCGGGAAAAAGTAAACTGTTTATTAGAAGGCGGTGAAAATAGGAACGAAATGCACGTACTTTCGCAGAAATAATTGGTGCTGACACGCGGAGGTTAGCCATCCACGTTCATTAATTACAATTCCATAAATAAAGCGCTGTCTGGCGAGCAAATGGAATTGAAACTTAACTCATTCATGCTCATGCATCATAAGTCATGTTAATCATTAGCCTCACAAGGTAAAAAATACACAATAAATCAATCTTTGAAAAAATTAGTTTAAGATTTTTGCTTTTTTTTTTTTGGAATTAGGCACAACTTCCGGTTTGTTTAAATTCTTGGGTGAAACGTCATTTCCGGTTCCCATCCCAAAGAACTAAAAATTCATGTTGTTCAAGTTGAACAGTTTAACTAAGCTCAGTATAAACGAAACCGGAAGTGCCAATTTCACCTAATCAAATGGTCATCCATCAAATTCAGAATCAAAAGAGTCACTTTCGGTTTTACTTCAAACCTAAAAATTTAATTTTAATTACTGGGTGCAGAGCCTTTAATTAAACCTGAAATAGAAATTTACTTACTCCAAAATCATATCTAAACAACAAAAAATAAAATTTCAAAACTTTATTTTCAAAAGTCATCACTTTTATATAAACCGGAAGAGTGGGCTCCAACAAATAAAAACAATACTTTTCGTTTCCCACACCCAAATTTGCAAACAACGACCTCATTTGTATCCAAATTGGAGAAATTTTGGTGATAAATTCGTATATTTGTACTTCTCTATTTGAAATTTCGTAGTACGAATTCAAAATACTCACGGTTCCCCTCCCCCCCAAAGAATCAGTTTGTTTTTTTAAATTAATATATTCATACATGTCTGCAAAAACTCCATCTTTCATCATCACATTCATCACTCATCTACTCCAACAACAACCAAACATTTTACACACATCATTTTTAAATTCGGAATTCGGAATTTTGGGTCGATTTTATCTGTAAAAGGAATTGCACTTACGACAAACCGATTCAAGCAAAACCACAACAAATTCCATCTTTGATCTTCATTCATCCACTCCAGCAACAATCTAACATTATACAAATCTTGTGCCTCACATAACTAAAAGAAAAGCCACTGATTTCGGTCTTCAGCGAGAACGAATCTTTTTCGTTCGTTTGATGCTGTGAGCCAAAAATGGAAGAAGAGACTTTTTACGACATTTCTGTGCGGCACAGCGAAAGCCAATACGACGTCGTGTAGAATGTCCGGGAATTGGGAATGTGAATAAGAAGGCAGTATTCGATTAGCAAAGACTGCAAGACATTCTACGTAACACCCAATCACGAATTAGTATTTTAAGAAATCGTCGGGACGAAAAATCGTCTAATGACGAAACGAATTCTTCCAATTTTTCGTTTATTTGTGAAAGCAGAAAGAATTGGCATCTGTAACCGATGCAGAATAATTGTTGTGACCAATATGTAGCAAACCAATCCGTAAAATGGTATAAAAATTGCGATTTTTCGTGCTTCGACATTTTTGACTATTTATAATTGAATCCAGCTAAATTACCTCCATAAACCATAAAATTAAGACCCGTTTTATCTTGGAGGACAGCCGAAATTTTGTCTGAATACGAATTTCGAACACAAAACGTTGGCGAAATGATTTGTCATAAAATATTCGTGCAATTCGGACGATTCAAGCAACGTTTTTACAGATTCGTATTCGTGTCCATGAGGGGTCAATTTGGCGCTTTTTAAATGTAGTAGTAAAATTGTTTGGTCTAAAGTAAAATGCATAAATAATGTTGTGAACCATCGCTCCAATTCCAATCCGGCATTTCGTATGTAGTTTTGGAAGTGAGGTTTAAGCATTTTAGGAATAGGCAAAAGAGCGACTCGGTTACAAATTTTTTCTGCGATTTCGTTCCATTGCCGTCCAGTCCACTTACAGTAATATGTGCAAGACCTTTTTACCGTTATCAATCAAAATCCTTTTGAAAGTCATAGTTGGGAGGAATTAGTAAATTCGGTTCCGTGATTTACCAATCTGCCTTTCTTTAAACAAATTCATTAAACCAAATCTATAAAAATCCCAAAATATCTTTTAAAAAAAATAAAAATAAAAAAATCGTAATTTACGAATCTGCCTTCTCACTTCTCAAACACCGAATTATAACTCACCTCCCTAATGGACTTGTTTGAAAAGAAAATTGTAATTGTATTTATCACACCAGCAATAAATTTCAAACTTAAAATTTACTAGAGGAAAATCAAGCCCCGTCTCAGCAGGAAAATATGAGCTGTTTTTTTTTCCCCCAAAACCCCTCCACCCCCTACCCCTTCCCTCCATTTTTCCTCATTCCTTTTATTTTTTAATTGCAAAAGCGGTGAGTCATGCACGTTGTGTGCAAATTTTTTATTTATTTATTTTTTTCCCCAACTTGGCCTTCTCTGCACGTCTCATTTGTCATGCGAATTGGTAGTCGCTACCCACCCCCACCCCCTCATCATGCCATGATTGGCATAGGAACGCCTTTGATGTTCCGCTCCGCCTTTGTAGAGCCTCTTGGCCCGCGGACACGAGGGGGTGCTCGTGTTGCTAAACAATCAGTGCGGCCATTGTGCTGTCAGTTGAGTCTTTTGTTGCTAGGGGGAGACAGGGGCGGCTATTGTCCCTGCTGCCACTAGGAATGCCTTTATTTCATTATGAATACGGGAGATTGGCATCTATCAACAGGAGTGCATTTTTACTGGTTTTCGAGGGTAAAGAATGGTGGGTTTGGGTTTGGGTTTGGGTTTGAGTTGTGTCTGGACTCTGGAGTAGTTGGTAGTTTGGGTGGTGTGTTGACTGGTGTTTGAGGTGAAGTTGAACCTTTTGGTGTTTCATGTCTTTGGTACCGTAACTTAGGTGGTTTGTAGTCTATTTTTGTGTTTAAATCGATGTTCGAAGCGATTTTAATCGATTATTTTTTCCTTTGGAAATAAATATTTTTCTTGGTTTTTTATGAGTTCAGTTATTTTTTATAGTTAAAAGTAAATTTTTCTTGATTTATACGATTTTTACGATTTATATTGATCTTGTAATAGTTTTTTTTTTAATTGGTAATTGATATTTTTATTAACTTGATTATTTTTAAACGATATTTTTATAGATTTTCATGAGTAAAATCGAAATTTTCTAAATTTTTATGGTTAATATCGATATTTTTACTGATTTTTGTTCCTAAAATCTATGTTTTAATCAAAATGTTAAACTTTTTAAAAATTTATAACTCACAAGTAACAACCCAACTTCCAACAACACACTGTCTCCTATAAACCACCGTACACTACCATTCACCTCCACCATTCCCTATTATTACATTTAACCCCTCCCCAAAAAAAACACCAAACAGATGGGAAAAACCAAAAAGGGAGTGTCCGCCTTCTCGCAGGTAAATAGCGAGGTGAAAACGTCGTTAGATGGCGCCCTGGGCAACCGGGACAGGCGTTTTGGTGATTGGCAGCGGCAGGAGCGTCGATTAAAGAGAGGTGACACCTGCCGGGCGGAGCATGATTTACACCCTTTAATGACGGAGCGATCTGTCATGAACGTAGCGGCTCGGTGTGATTGACACGCCCAAGAGCGGAAGTTGGCGCCCTCGCAGCCAGGGGTCGCTGCAACTTGTTTGTACTGCTGGTGCCGGACCCCCTCTAACCGCTGGTGCCATCTGGTGAGGAGTGTCGTGCTGTGCGGATATGATGATGAATTTTTTGCCTCTACATGGGTTTGTTGCATGAGAAATGGGTTTGGCAAACTTATGCTAATTGGGGCTAATTAGCTCGTCTCTTGTTTTCAAACCACCTCATCCTGGCCCCCTGGTGAGGGAAATGGAGTTTTCAAAGGGATGGCTTGTAGACAGATTAAAATGAAGATGTGGGGGTTTGAGGATTTAAAAAAAAAATGTATATATATATTTGTAATTTTTTGAAATTAAAGGGCTACTTAATGTATTTTTTTTTTTAGTGTGGGTATTTTGATGGTTTTGTTTGTAAACAGAGTTTAGTTTAATGGGAATGTAATTTGTTGTTGTGGAAATCAATTTCTCCATAAATAACTGGGGAAATAGCTAAGAAATCAATTTGATGTTGGAAGTAGTTAGACATTTTTTTAAAGGTGGGTTTAAGTATTTTTTAATGTTGGGATATGTGAACCCCTGGACCCTGGTGGGCAAATTTAAAGTTTTTTTTGTTATACTGTACAGTAATAATTTTTAAAACGTTATTAAATAATGACAAATGTTTTGAGAATGTTGGATTAATGGTAAACTTTTACATTAAAAATGTATGCACGTGTTTTAACAATGTTTTATTATTAATAACAAAGGTTTACAAGAGTTAACAATGATTTAACAAGTTGTTAACAATATTTTAGCAACATTACCAATAATTTTTAATTATTATTAATGTCTAAACAATGCTTTATCAACAATACTGTTGAAATATTCACATTACATCAATTTTGTCAATGATTTACCATCAATAACACTATTTAAACAATGTCAACACAACATAAACAACATCACTCTCACTTTATAGCAACACTATTACATCAACTTTGATTGGCCATAATCTCAAACCAGCCTCATTACATAAAATCCACAATTACATCTCTTTAGAAATTTGTTACTTTGTTCCATACACAAGGAAAAAAAAGAAACAAAAACACACCGGAAGTGCACGTCCAATACATCATCTCACTTTTTTGTTGTTATTATTATTATCAAGGGATAAGTTTATGATGCAGTAGATTAATTGGAATGAAGTCATCACGCATGGACAGCGTGAGTGACGTGTTTTGCTGCGTCGTTTCATTAATTTACTGCGTGCCCTTATTATTTTTCAACTTGTTTATTCTGTTTCCTCCGCACTTTTATGTGCAAAATGGAGGAGAGCAGGAAAACATGTGACACTCGCAGAAATTATGACAAGAAATTACAGCGGACGTTTTATGGCTCTCGGGTGATTTACGAGACTAGCGAGAGAGAGAGAGAGAGAGAGAAAGAAAAAAAATAGCCTGATAACGACAGGCAGATATATGGCCTGTAAACATGCAAGAACAACATAGGGGACTAAATCATGACGTGACGTGGCTTTCAATGACTTATTGAAGGCAGATTTAAGCTTAGAATTATCTTTGCTCATTAATGTGAAATTTGTGATTTTTTTTGGAGTGGGTGTATGGGTGAAAAGGGATAGTTAAAGTGACCACTGGGTTGGATAGTCGAACTCGTTATAACGAAAATTCGATATTACAAAACGTATTTTTCTAGGTTTTCGCAACCGGAAGTTTGTTTATAACGAAATTTCGCCGGAAAATGGCCAACACGTGACGTAATAAATGTTCAGTCGAACCCGTTATAACGAAAATTTGGGATTACAAAACGTAATTTGCCAGGTTTTTTCAACCATAAGTTCGTTTATAACGACATTTCGATGAAAGTGACGTAATAAATCTACAGTAGAACCCCGTTATAACCAAGCTCAAAGGACCGAAAAATTAATATAGAATGGACATACTCGAGGATTTTAAAATCGTTCGTTATAACGGGGGTTCGACTGTAATAAATGCCGTATTAAGGTTAGACTATGAAAATTACGTGATAATACGTTATTTCGTAGTCGCATTTTTGGTGCTCAAACGAAATCGGGGTTCGATTCTGGAGTTGATTTTTGTTATTTTCAATTTTTTATTTTTTTTTCGGTTATTTTTCTTTCTTTCTAATTCATATTATGTGATGTAAATTTCAGGTTTTTGTGCGTGCAGGTCGAGTTCGCCCGTCGCCCGTCGCCCGTCGCCCGTCGGACGTGATGAATGGGTGATCAGGGGTTGTGTGAATGCGTGTCGCCCAGCGCAGTGCGCGTACGAATGAAGAGAATGAAGGTAATTTATGGGATGTGTGTCAGGTGGCAGGCCAGCTGACAAAAAGCAGCCGAAAGGAGACACCAAATCATCAACATTGCTCAATCAACACACTCTATTTATGTTTTCTCTCCTCGAAAGCCGAAATGAAATTATTCAAATAACAAGTTTACGTGATTCAATAAAGCCACTTTGTGACGTCACTGAAACTTGAAAAATTGTCAACTAAAATATTTCGGTTTTTCCAACAGCCAAACCCGAAACCCAAAAGTGATCCTATTTTCGATGACCAGTGAGTGGACAAGCAATTCACAGCCGGATACGTTTTTTATCTCACAAAACATCCCTGGACGCAATACGTCATCACTTAAAATCATAAATTTTTTTTTCTGCAAAAATACGATCATTTAAAATTCCTTCACGAATGCATTAATTTGTTGATCTATTTATACTCCTATATAAAGTAGAAATAATTACAACTCTTTTTCATTTAACTCAAGCCCGTAATTCCTTTTTTAAATACATGTTTACAAATTAACACAAGACGCTAAAAAAAATTGAAGGAAAATTATGATTTTAATCATATTTATTCCTGGGAAATGCGTTTTGACGTTAATTTATGATTATCATTTGTAAAAAAAAAAAAAAAAAAAAAAATGACAGACGTATTTATGTCTAATTTATACAATTTAAAAAAAAACAAACATGGTTTCTTTTGAAGTTAAATTTCTCGTTTGTCCACTCAACTGGTCATTTAAGGTGAGAAATATCGAAATGTAGGGTTTTATGTTTGAAGTACCCGAGAAATAATTTGCTTTAATGCATGTATGTCGGGGGGGTAAAAGGAAGTGGAATTTAATTAAAACGAGTTTGGAAACAAAGATGGAGTCGGGTTGCAGCGTCGTGTGGTGAGGAATTGCGCGTTAAGTGCTGGAAATGATAAGGTTTCGCTTTTTCATCCACCTTCGTGTCATTATAACCGTATAAAATGGTGAGTGGGTGTATAATTAGTTCCGGAAAGAGGAAATGAGTGCTAATGGTTGTTAAGGGAGGCGCTGGTTCAGAACCGACAACGTGTGTTAAGTTTCACCTGGTGGTGAATTGTGGCGAAATTGTGTTTGTTGCTGTGTTTTTGTTTTTGATTGATTTTTTGGGGGCTTGAAAAGTGCAGTTAGGTAGTTATGTGTGGTTTAATTGGTGAAATGATAGTTTTGTCGATAGGTTTGTGTATAAATGACTCATGGTTGGTTTTATGGGTACGTATTTTATTTTTTGAGTCGTAAAATGGTTGTCTTTTTTCTGAGTGGGTGGGAGGGGGGGGAAGTGTGGGAAAGTCATGTAATGTTAGGGATATTGATGTTGTAGTAGGAAAGGTGAGTTAAAAGTAGATTTTTGATTTACAAATGGCTACGAAATGGGTATTTTGCTATTTTTGCACATTAAAAGTCGATGTTTAGTCATAAAAATGGCGGATAGTAAATTTTGGCTGTAAAAATGATGAAAGTAATCAATTTTTTGTATAAAAATGACAGAAATGTCAATATTGGGACATAAAAATGGTGAAATAGTCAATTTTTGCTTATAAAAATGGCGGAAATGTGGATTTTTGGGAACAAAAAATGGTGAAAACGTAAATTGTTTCCTCCAAAAATGACAAAAAAGTTAATTATTACTAAAACAAAATATTGATAAACTTAAATTGTAATTTTGGTAATAAAAATGAGATAAAAGTAAATTTAACACAAAAATTACTCTACTAACCCTTCAAAAAGCAACTAAATTATCAACTTACACACCAAACCTCCCCCTCCCCACCCCATAACTTCAAAATCCAACTGAAAAACTAAAAATAAAAAATAGATAAAGCGCTCCTTTAAACCTCTCATCTCACAACTGACATGACATTGAAACACCGCAGCGAAACATCGTAAAAACATGCGACGAACGGCGCTCCATCCAAATTGATTTCAAAGCTAATTAAGAACCCTTGCCCCCCTTGCCCCCACCTGCATTTAAAACTTGATCTATTAGCTGTAAGTGTCGGTATGCGAGGTCAAGCGTGTGTGGTGCTGTCATCTGACGGTGAAAAATGGGAATAAATTCAACTGCAAACACACATTTCCCTCACGACCGTCGCTGCGAGCGCTTTACTCGCAACAACAACAGTCGAAACACATTCGCACGCATTCGCCGCTAGAGGGCCACGAGTAAGCGGGTGATTGAGATTAATTGCAGTGGCTGGCGGCTGTATGAGTTGTGTTGGGTGCCTTTGGCGGTCTCGGGGAAAACGGATGACTCGTTTAAGAAGATGTCAGGGCACCTGAGCGCGAGAGTTGAGAAAATGGCGGGTGTGGGGAGGGGAGGGGAGGGGAGGGGAGGGGAGGTAAGGTGGCATGATGGATGCAACGAGATGAAAGATGAGCGCTGCTTTCGTTTTAAGTAAACGGTGTAAAAAAGATAAAATATAAATGTGGTACTGTTATAATATTAAGAGCAAATTACGTTATTTTATTGTGAGTTTGTCTGTGATTGGTTGTATTTAGTTACGTGTGATGTGGTTAAGGGGTTCGATATTCTCCAAAATTTCGTTGATGAATCAAAAAAAATCTCTTATAAATCTCATGTAAATCTCAGTAAATCTGCAAATTTCAAATCTTTAATATAAAAAAATCTTCAAATAATTTTAAAAATTCATTAAAAATTTCTCTTGTTGTATCATTGTCAAATACATTTGTTGACCGAAGGATTGTCGTAAGTCGCTGTGTCACTTTCAAAATGCGCTTTGATCAACAATGTTCTTTGACATTGATAAAACAGTGGTCATAATACTACAATAAAATAGAATGAATCACTCTGTGACAGCCTTTATTGATTGAAACATGTGTTTAGCCGAACTAGTATTGTTATTATAATATTCTAACAATTATAACAAACATGAGATAATAAATTTTGTAGAATTTAATTATTAAATTAAGATTAAGGTTGTGCTGTGTTGTGATGTTGTTGTGTGAGTTTTTAATTAGGCTGATAATGTAGGAGTTGGAGTGATGAATGGTGCTGCGCTCTGGTGGCAATTTTTTTTTGGTGGTGATGGAGGGAGGTGGGAGGTCGAGGCTAGTTTTGTTGGGTAATTTGTAATGTTGGCGCTCTGTGAAGTGATTATTATACAATGCAGGTATTTGGTTTTGGGTTTTGCGAAATAAATGATTGCTGTAAACCTGCGATCCATAAATTAGCATGTCATAAATGAGAAATGACGCTTCCGCTTCGTAATTTCTTGTCGTTTTAACGGGTGAGGATGATGTTGTTTGTGGATAATGGAATTTTGCAATTTACAAAAAAAAAAAAAAAAAAAAAGTTAAAAAAAAAATAGTTTTGTAATTTTGACACCAGATGGCTGGTATTGAAATTTTTAATTTTTAAAATAACTTTTATTGAAAAAAAAAATTAGTGAATGATTGATTGATTTTTTTCATATAATTGATTATTAATTTCACCCACCACCAGGTGGCTTTTTAAAAAAAAAAATATTTTTTAATATTTTATTTTTTTTAACAAGAAATAAAAAAATAAAAAAATAAAATTGATTGATTGATTAGTTTTGTCACATAATTGATTTCAATTTCGACACCAGACGTCCTTTTCATAAAATATAATTTTTTTGAATTTAAGGAAGTAAAAATGTGGCAATGAAATGACACGAAATAAATAACGTTATTAAAAAGCGGGGAATGAGTCAGAGGGATGAGTCAGTTGCACATGGAACGCGAGAGATTGGGAAAGAAGGAATTTTATTATTTTAATTGTGTTTGGTGACGTTAGGTTTAAATATTTCGTTGTTGTGGCAATAAATCGAGTGACACAGTGGAAGAAACGACATGGCCGACCTCGCACTACAATGCGATTAGACCTTAGACCTTGGGGCTGATGGGAAAGATGGCGAGGGAGGTGTGTTTGGGGCTGCCATGTTGATTTACGTTTCCATTACGAGCGTATTAATTACAACGAGCCCACGATGGCCATATTTAAAAGGAGCGGTGATGAATCGCCGCTTGTCACACCACGAAGGAGGAAGGAGGGCGGCGGCCACTCCCAATACGCGTCCCGGCCCGGGCCGAAATCAATGAGCAACGCTTTAATTACCAAATGCGCAGGTGCGGGCCGAGAGCCAGGTTCCATTTTTTTTTATTTTTGTGATGAAGGTGAAGAATTAAAAAATGTTTCGTGGTTTAAAGTTGGGTTGTTGGGTGGAGAAATGCCGTGTTTGAAGAGGTTTCGGAAGGAGTTGAGGGAAATTGGTGAAATTGGAGGAAATACGAATTTTCGGGGTTTTTATTGAGGGAGATTTAATTTAAGGGGAATTCGGGTGGAAATTGTAAATAGTAAATTCGGGTGTGAAAATATTTGAGGGAGTTTATGAAATGGGAAAATACGAATTGAGAATTGATTTGGTGTGATACACGCGAATTCGTGAAAATGTTAAGAATTTCGAAAATATACGAAATGTTTTTTGAAGGATATTTTGGAAAATTCGGGCGTAAAAATTGTAAATTTAGTGAAAAATGGGGTAAAAATAAGAAAATGTAACTTTTTTCCGGAGTAAAAATTCAAAAATTTGTTTAAAAAAAATATGGTACGAAATTTGTGAGATTTTTCTCAACGATTGTGGCAAAAATTCGGGCCAAAATTTCGGGACTCGTACGAAACAGATATTTTTCGGCACAAAACTAAAAAAATTCGTGAATAACGAAATTTTTCAATCAAAAATTAAATTTTTATTTATTAAAAAAGTAACAATTTTTCCCAGATAAATTTTTGTCAGAAACTATCAAAACTGCTTTTTAAAATAAAAACGAATACAATTTCCTTCTCTCTCTCACCCACCCACCCACCCACCAACAAAAAAATTAAAATTTTAAACCTAAAAAATAAAATTTTATTTTATTTTATTATTTTTTCTGTGTGTGCGGGGGCGGGAGGTTGATAAAGGGTCCCCTGTGAGATTTATACGTCGTTGGAGCTTCGCGCGAACAAAGCGGGCGATTATCAAGCCTGATTTATGAAGCTGGTTCCTCGAGTGTGTGAGAGCCGCTGCCAGGGGTCAGCCATTTATACATCTTGGCACGACACCTCGCTCTGTGTTTTGCGATCTGGTTTATAAAAGCCGTCCGGGGGTTGGGGGATGCACGAAACGAAACTTGAAAAATTTAAAAATAAAATTAAAAAAAAAAAGAAAATGAATTAATACGTCGCGTTTTGCATTTTTCGGATGGGTTAAAAGGGTTACGAATGGTTTTGGTTATCAAAGAGTTAGCAAGTGTGAGTCATGGGTTTGTATGAATAAGTGAAAAGATGTGCGGTTTTGGGATCACGTTTTTGGCTTTGTATTTTTTTTTTTCGGAAGAAAGGGGGGGTGATGGGGGTGAAGTCACGAAATGGCGGTTTAAAGGAGATTTAATCAGGTCGTAAGATCAGTAATTGAATTGATTGAATTTCATGAAGTGATTTTTGTCCATGAGAAAATATGGGCGTTTTATACAGGAGCTTTTAGGCCTAATGAGCTGATTCGGAGAACGCTTTTTGTCGTTTCGTTTAGTTATTTATTTATGATGGTTTTTTGGTGTGTTGTAAAGAAGTGTGGTGAGGTTGGATAAAATATTGGGGTTTGGTGCTGGGAAGATATTTTTTGGGGTTGGGGGATAGAAGGAAAGAGATATATTTTTGGTGAGTTCAGTTTCGGAGAAAATTTCGGATGATTTGGGAATAATGGAAAGATTCGTGATTTTTGTAAAATTTTGTGATTTTCATGTAAACTTTCGTATTTGTTCTTAAAATCTTGAAAATTTTATATTACGTTTTGGAAAATACTAAAGAATACACAAATTTTTTTAAACTTTTCGAATATGGTATCTATTAGAATCCAGTCAAAATGATAAACTTTAATTCTATTTACATATATATAAAAATCCTGCCTAAAATTCTCAAAATACTTTCATAAAACGAAATTTCTGGGAAAAAAATGAAACACCCAACAACAACAAAAATAAAAAAAAAAAGGGGAAAAAAATCAGGAAAAACTTTCGTAACAACGAAATTTTAGGTCAAAGCCACAAAAACTCTTAAAAAAAAATAATATTTCCCCGAATTTTTGCTTAAACAGCCCTAATTTATGTCCATTTCTAATATTTCCCCATTTCTTACATTTTTCTTAGAATACTGATGCCTTTCCGTCCTTAAAAGACGCCGACATGTCAAACACAAGTTCAACCCACGTAACTCCTATTACAACCACTATCAAAATTTGCGTGTGGTGAGTGTTAACAGTTAATACAGTGCAGAGGGCGCATTTTGCACTTAAAACCCGTGCATAAATCCAATCCACTAGCAGAGGTCGGCGTTTTTTCTTTGCTGGTATTTATCCCATTCCGTACACGAATGTATGCGGCTCATAACTCAGACGTTTTAGAGGTCACGTCATTTTTATTTTTTTCCCTACAAATGTTTGCAGCATTTATTTGTGGCCTAAGCGACTTCCTTTTTGGTGCGTCCCCTCTAATAAAGATTTAATTGGCTAACAAATTGATAAACAAACGCATAAATAAGTTGGCGCAGTGAGAAAGGTTTGCCAGTTGACCATTATTACAAGATCGTAAATCCATCAGCTGGCTGTCAGCCACGATGGGGTGGTTTGCTTTTGAAAACACACCAGTCCATTAATCCTCTTTTGTGCGGGGCTCGAGTGGAACTTGTAATTTGGGAGCTGTCAAGCGCAACGAAATGAAGCCACCCCACTGTCCCCCCGATGCATTATTCGGCCAAACTGATTCACCTGGAGTTAGTCAACGTCTTGTGTCTTGCAGGATTATTGTCAAGACAAGAAGGGCTTGTTTTTTATTTTCAAGGAAAGGGTCAGGGGTAAGTGGCAGATATTTTATGGGGTGGGATGGGAGGTGGAAAGGGTGGCTTTCCTGTTGGACTTTTTTTTTTTTTTTTTTTTTGATGGGTTATTTTTAGGGTTTAGTAAATTTTTTTTATATTATTTGGTTTTTAAGAGGATTTGGGAGGTTTTTTTTTGGGTTTAACTGGTGTTTTCAAGGTGATTTAATTTAGTTTCAAGTCATTTTTGTAACTTTTTAGGTGATTATACATAAATTGTTGTTAAAATATTTTCTTATATTTTCCACTTTTACTACAGTTTTTAAACTTCTCCGATTCATTGCATTTCCCAATTCCGAACCACATCCTGCAACTAAACCCAATCTCTCAAAAACAACTTAAACCCTTTCATCATTAAACCAAAAGCCACTTTACAGTTGCAAACACCAATTTCAAAACCCCATTTTCCAAACCATTAAAATATAAATAAAAATCAAAACAAACAAACAAACCCCAACACCCAACCTCAACACCCAACCACCCAACCACCCAACCAAGCAAACAGGCAATAACAAGTTGCAACAGCGCAATCTGATGGCCCAACACCGAAACCAAGTGTTTATACTTTATACCATTGCAACTCAACTCAACTCACACGTCCGCTTGTAAACCACCCATTATCTCCATATAGATTTAATAACCACTTTCCCCGTCGATTTTACCCTGCCATTGCGTTGTATATCTGTCACCAGCTCGCAAACAACTATTATATCACGCAATGACGAAGCGGCGCCATTACTCGGGCGAAACGAGCGCCATCTTCCGGCGATGAGTGACAATTAGCCAGCGGGCGCCCGTCTCTAAACACGGCCCTTCATATCAGATGCTCGCTTGACATAACCTAATCTAAGGCCCCTCTTTCATTTGTTATTTGAGGGCCGTAACCCTATCAGCACCAAGTTGAGCCGCGTCTATAAAAGTTTGAAGGGCTGACAAAGTTTGCGATTTGCATGGACACTGGTCATAACTTGCCTTTAATTGCGCCCGCGCGCTCCTCTCAATTGCCGAACGCTGATAGGAAATAGGACTGTCAAGGAAACGAGCGCGCCATTAAATTTGTGTCGCGGACCTCGTTAAGGGCAATAATTTGTTATGTGCCGTTGTGCAATGCAGGCAAGTTATGTGTTGCACTTAAGGTGAGGCGTTTACTTTTTTCCAATTCACACTACAGAACACCTTTTCAGTTAACATTTAAAATCATTGGGATATAGAAGGGATATAGACAAAGACAAAACAGATTCTATATATCTCCTGAATATTGTCTCAATACACTTAATTTACAGATGTAAAAATTACTTAAGAGACACAACAAAGACGTTAATTGTTCAATGTATGCACATTGGGCTGTAATTAGTGGCGCCACCACTGTGCTGTGGCCGATGTCACAACTAAGTTAAAATCTCAACGTTATATTTATTTATTAAGGAGTTTTTGTTTAAGGGTTTAATGAATGACCTGGTTGAAGATGAGGGCAGGTGAGAGGTAATGTATGGAGTTGTGGACCTGTGGTAATTTAACTTGTCAGCGTTTTCGGATAACGTGTTTGTCTTGGACTGGTTTTCGGGTCAAAGTACACGGTTGGGTCGTATTTTTTCCATTTTTAAGTTGTTGTATTGTTTGTGTGTGGTAAAGGCGAAGTAGGATGTTGTCGCTTGGTGGTGTGTGGGGTGTAATAAAATAATCAAATTATATGTGACAATAATTTATTTAAAAAAAAATTATACGGCGCTCCCTAGGTTCAACTTACCTTTAAAGAATTTGTCATCAAAAAATGGGTCTTTATAATAATAATAATAGTAATAGTAATAAAAAAACTAAAAAAAACTATGACACTCCCTAGGTTCAGCTTACCTTTAATAAATTTTTTATTTTTATTTTCTTAAATTCTGTAAATGTAAATTTTAAAGTTTTTTTTTAGCTAAAAACTGACCACGAAATAACTGCTATCACCTCAATTAGTTATATTTTAAAAAATTACGGCGCTCCCCAGGTGTCAACATACTTTTAATGCCATTTTTCCATTTTTTTAAAACTGCGCAGACATAAATTTTTTAATTTTCCAAAATAAAAAAAATATAACTGCTCCTAAATTTCAACTTCTCGTTAACACCACATTTGACCACCAACCAAGTGCTGCCACCTGGCGAAAAATAAAAAAAATATATAAAAATTTCTCCCTTATCATGCCATCACCATATTTTAACATGTTTATTTGCTGTCCTTGTTAAAGACTTTTCCTTATTTTATTTTAATAAAAAAAAGTGAATTAAAAGGCGGAAATGGCATAAATAAAACAAAGTCGTAAATCCAAGGCTGATACAATTTAATATAAATAAATAAATAAATAAAAATAAAATAAATTCGGTATTGCGGGAATAAATTGCGTCTCATTGGTCATCGAGATAAAGATGAGATGTGTCGTGGCTCCTGCCACAAGGCCAGCGGGTGACCTCCATAAAGGCGATGAATGGGTGCCGTGATCTCGGAGCGCGACAGCAATGACCCTTCCACATGGTTTATCGCGAGTTGCGACGCAGTCGCAGTTTCTTTTGTCAACACTCGATGAGGTCGACCGCGAAGAGGTGAAAGGAGACGCTGTCAACAGCGTTGCTTGTTGCTTGTTTTTGGCCGTGTCCACCAGGGGGTTGTCTGCCTCCCCCGGATGCTCCCTGCGGTGTTCTTGTGGGAGTCAATGTGCTAGTTAGTGACAATGACATTCGTTATTGTGGTTATACAAGGTTTGAGTGACGTGGGGGTCCGGGACAGATGGACGGGTTCGTGGGGTTCGGGGTGGTTTGTTGGAGTTTTGGGGGGGTTTAAAGGAAGTGATTGATAATGATGCTTTGGTTTTTTTTTGTGTTTTGGTACGATTTGGAGCGGGGTTTTGAGCGACTTCCGGTTTTGTTGGAGAGATGGGGTTTTCAGGACTTTTAGTAGGTCACTTGAAGTAGGTGGTGTCGTAATTTGAGGGTTTTGGTCGTACAGGAAATTGGCTTTTTAGCTGCTCGAAATTGCTACACGAGCTACTCTGCATTGTCACTATGCTTTTAACGAATTTGAAGCTGGTTTTAGAAGTGGTTGAGTTGGAGGGTTGAAATGTTTTGGGGGTTTACTGTAAGACCTAGGCTAAATGTCTATAAAACTTGAAGACGTTGACTAACCGGAAGTGCCTTAAATATTCGCTCCAAATTGCTACCTGATCTTCTTGCTTTATTTCAAGTGCCATTTTTGATTCAACGAATTCAAAGCGGCTTTAAAAAGCATTTTTATTTGAGATAGAAAGTTGATATTTTTTGAGTGTTTAATATGGGAGTTGGAGTAATTGTAATTCTTGCACTGAAATTTTTATTAAAATAATCACTAATACAAGTACGGTATCTTTAAAATTACCAATTTCATGTATGATTTAAAAATTAACATACTCAAATTTAATTTAGGCCTAAATGTACCTTCAAAACCCATTATTTCTTATCTTTCACCACTACTACTATACAACTCTTACCTAAAAAAAAAAAATTACATCTGTCACGCATTTTAGCATCTAAATATTGCCACTTCTCAAACAAACTTCCTTCACTCACTACAAAATGATGGATGACTTGTTCCTCGATCTCGCGGCACCAACAAAGAGAGGGGAGACATAAATAAATATTACAAAAAAAAAAACACTTTGATTCTACATACGTATGTTAATACAACTGATGATGTGTATAGCAGTAATGCGAGCCGCACGGCGCCCATTGAAACGCACCGTCCCGCCCGGTGCCGTGACTGACACGGCCTCTTTGTCAGGCAAATGGACACGGAAAAGAGCAGCCGTCACGCGGACAAAGGGGAAAACAAGCCGGAGGACGTCCCACCAGCACGCACAAAAGACGGAGCGATTCCGCGCACCCCTCCTCGGTGTTTGCCGCTAAGAAGGCCTTCATTAGCCGCCTTTGTGGGGTCCAGGTAATGATGACGAATGTCCGTGACACACTCGTTGATGCTTAAAAGCGAAATGTCAGAATTTTGTAAGGAGTCAATCACGATCACCTGTCTGGGACCCTTGTGAGGGGGAATTCGGAGGGGGAAAATAGGGGGTAATGTGAGTTGACATTCTTTACACATTGAGATTAAAATATCAATACATGAGTTTTTTTTGTTTTTTTTTTATATTTTTATTTTTTACTTATTTTTTTTAATTTATTTATGGGGATTTGTTTTTATATTTAGAGGAAATAGGTGGAATGTGAATTGATGGATTAATATGGTGACATTTAGCAGGATGTACGATGTGTAACGTGCTGTGCGAGGCTAAGGGGAAAAAAATCAGATATACATGGAAATAACAGGAAACATAATTTATGGAGATAAAGGGTTGTAAATTATGTATTTATTATTTTTTTATTTGAATTTTTAATTAGATTGTGACGTTTTTGTAACCTAGAATTTTTTTACGTTGGATGTATTAAATAAGGAAAATAATGAAATAAATGGGAAAAAATATTTTTTTATTGGAATTAATAAATTGGATAAGAATATAATTATTATAATTTTTATTTTTATTTTAATTTTTTTAGTCAATAAAAAATATGAAAACAACTGTTTCTAACATAAAATCTATTTTTACACATAAAGCTGTACATTTTTCAAGGAAAAAATGGTAATTTTCACCATAAAGCAACACTTGCATTATCTAAGCCACATTCAAACAATAAATTCACACCTCCAGCCATTACAGCTATAATTTTCCTTTATTTTTACAACCACGTTAGCATTGGCACATATTCTAATCCGGGAGTATTTAACTTTTTACGATTTAAAAAAAACAAAAAAACTCGGATTTTGGGGATTACCGTTTTTATTTTTTTTTTCTAATTCGGTGAACAGTAGTAGTGGTCTTGAGAAAGTGTAAGTGGAAAGGGGTGAATTTGAAGGGCAGCTATTTGCTCGGTCTCATTTTGCCTTGTGACCGATTATAGAGTAGAGGAAAAGTGGCGGCTGTGTCTATAAAGTCGGTCCCGCCACCGAGGGTTGGCTCGAATGGGCCGAGTTTCGGGGTAATTGGTGGGTTGTGTGCAGAAGACAGACGTGTTCTGGCGTTGGTCTGTAATCTGCAGCCCCCCTCTGATGAGATAATGCACGGGCTGCTGACGGCTCTAATTGGAGTTCTGTCGGACAGCGACTGATTTGCAGGCCCCGAATTACAGGCCTCTCGCTCAGATCAGGTATTTAATAATGGGAGGTTGGTTGCGTTTGCTTGTGCGAACGCCGGTCAGTCGCCAACCTCGCCACTCAAATTTACAGCTTTTTTTTTTAATAAGAGGATTAATAAATCTTCTCTGATAGAATTTTTAGGGTTACAGTGGAACCCGCTTATAACGTACTCGGTTATAGCGTAAACCCTGGTATAACGTAACGTTTTTTGTTTCCCCGGTTATATAAGCGTTATACGAAGTTAGTCGGTTATAACGTCAACTCGGTTATAACGTCATTTTCAAGCCGGTCCCTTGAGAAACGTTATAAACGGGTTCCACTGTATTTTGTATCTTGATTGTAGTTTTTCGGATTTGGAGCGATTTTTTAATGGTACTTTCGGTTGAGTTGGGGATTTGGGATTTGGGATTTAGGATTTTAAGAGCTTATAGTTGGAGTGTTGTAGTTTGTGTTAAAAAATTTGTTAAGATGTAGTTAAACCGGAAGTGCAGTTTTAAGCCCTTCCCAATTGATGGATTTGTTTATATCTTGAGATGGGCAGTTTAAATACCACTTTCAGTTGAGTTGAGGAGCTGAAAATTTAAGAGCAATTATAGTTTGGGTGTTTTTTCTTTGAAAATCAAAAATAGTGAACGAAAACTTCATTTTTTTATTTGAAAATGACGTTTACAGTTCAAATTTTAATCGTTAGTTATCGATTTTTAGTGATTTCATTATGATAGAATTTAGTTTTAGCGATTTTTTTTTCTTTTTAAGTGATTAAAACATAAGCACGGAACTTAATTCTCACGGTTTTGGTTCGTGTTGTTGTTAATTTGGAACATAAGGTAGGCTTCTGTTTGTACAGTATTTAACTCTTTCCTATTCGATTTTGCTCGATCTCGCTCTGAGTTTCGTTGTTTTTGATGGTCTGAAACATGTAGTAGGCTTCTGTTTTTGGAACTATTAGAACATACATGGAGTTTTACGTGGGTTTGGTTCATGTTCTTGTCGATAACGTAGGCATCTGTTTGTGGTATTTAAGTAGTTTCCACTCGATTTTTGTCAATTTCGCAAAATTTATGGCAAATCAGTTAGACTTGTTTCTGTGCTACGTAAATGAATCAACTTGCCTGCAAGCATCATTAAATCTCTGCTCAGGAGAGTTGGTTGCTGGCCCTTTATTTTTAAAAATGGATAATTCCAGATATTTTTAAGAATTTTCAACCTAGACTTCATCTGAAAAGTAGTTTTGTTAGTTGAATTAATTGCAAAATTTAAACTTAACCGTTGCCAAATAGTATTGTAGTAATGCATAAGCATCATTAAATTCTTCACGGTTTAAGTTAGTTAATACTTTATCAGAAGTTTTCAATACTGTATATCAAAAACTTTATTTTAATTCTTTGAAAAACAAAGTCCGTTAACCAGCTTTGCAAGTGTAAAGAATATAAGTTGCCTAAATATTGTAGCTTGATGATAAACGACGACATAGATTTTACACTTTTCTTTCGTTTTCATCCTATAACAAACACATATACAAAATGTGAATAAAAATAAAATAGGTTCTATTTATGTCTACAGTTTAGTTATTAGGAAACGTTTGTCCCGATGCGTTTCGCAAACATCACATTAGTATTGACTGAGTTACAAGTATACACTTGCTTAAAGTCACGGTCAGTCCAACAATAACATAGAGCCAAGGCTTGTGATTGGTCTGGGAAATATGTCTCATCAAGATTGGTTTAGAGCCTAATTGTTATCGATTTTTTTTAATATTAATTTTTTTTTAAATATAAAATGTATAACAATTAGGTTTAGGTAGTTTTCAGTTAGAATTTTGTGCAGTAAATTTTTTTTTGTTTCTTTTAAAAGTTCTTTGTAGAAAATCATAATTTTTTCAACAGTGCAACAATTAATTTTGTGTAATTTAGAAAATAAGACAGCTTTTGAATTTACAGCTTTATTTTTTTAAATAAAATTAATAAAACTTAACTGATAGAATTTTAGGGTTATTTTGTATCTTAGTTGGATTTTTTTGAATTTAGAGTGATTTTTTTAGTGGCACTTTCGGTTGAATTGGGGATCTAATATTTCAAGAGAACGTAACTTAGTTGTAGTTGAGTGTTGTAGTACGTGTTAAATATTTGCAATGCAAAATAATATAAAAATTTTAATTATACAATTTATTACATCACTGATGAAATAAAATTTCTCAAATCTCTATATGTCCAATCAAAAAATTGGAAAAAAATTTCGGAATAATCACTTATATCGGAAACTTTTATTCCCATTTGCCTCTGTATTAGCACAGCTTTATCATCATTACTCATACAACTAAACATTAATCTAATATTATAAAACTCTTTCAATTTACACAAATTTACAAAAATATCTCCAAGAATTTTTGGAGCGCCAAGAACTGATTTCTTTATTTCCGGTGGAGCCCTAATCCAAATATCAGAAAAATATTTGCTTACGATATCTCCATGGACACAAGTCATGTGATCAACCAACAAACACAATAAAATAGCGAATTTTTTCTTCGATAAAGAAATCCGATTCACAACTAACGGTACGAATTTAATGAATTTCCAATCCAAAAGTAGAAGTGTAACGAATTTAACACAATATTCGAATGGCAAAGTGTGAAAAATTGCATCTAACTGCTCTTTAGTCATCAAAGACAATATGGAACAAAGTATGTCTACGCCAAGACTACCATTGACCGGAAGTGCAATTATATAGATCCATCCGCGGAATTTACGAATTAATTGTAAGAGAAATCGTATTCTCACCTGATTTGACATTAAATTCCAGGAATATCCAAATTCACATTTGTTTCCTGTCGGCAAATTTCGGAGACACATTCGTATTAAATCGTCGTTTCCGTATTGTGGTGGTAATTTGTAATTACCAACACAAAACGCTTCTGCGATGACTTTTCGAAATTGGCGCAATTCGGGTGATTCGTGTAACGAAAGAGCAGTTTTACGAATGTCGATTATACCATGCGGTGTCCATTTTGTGTGCGTAACATAAATGATCAAATTTTGTTGATTTACGAATATTGGTTTCGTCAAAAGGCAATGTCTTAGGTAAATGCTATCATCGAGTTTTGTTAGAAAGTTAATCCATTTTTGAAATTCGTAACCGATTTGATTTACGAATTTGCGCAATTTGGATTTTTGTGACATTGGAAGGGATAAATCACTTACGGTGTTGCAGACGAAAGTTTCGGTTTTCGTCCATAGCTTTTGGTCGTATACATAATGTTTTGGGGGAAATTCGTCGAAAAGGAACCGACTGTTGTTTTTCCATAGAATGATGGCGGTTTTGACGAATGACATGTGCTGTAAAGTTGGGATTGGAAGGATAAATTCACGTTCCATTATTGTGACTGGACGGTGTTAGAGAATGTAAAGCAGAAACTTTGGGAGAATGTTGTGAAGGACAGTACAGGTATAAGGTATTTTATGACGTATGGTATTACGTCTTTTGTACGTTTGATTTAAATTTTCCCGAAAAAGAAAACGTCATTATATTGACATAGCAAAAATTGTAATGAAGACTCAGTCTTCGTTACAATTTTTGCTATGTCAATATAATTGGCAATATAGTTGGGCGCGGTTCCAAAAAACGGGTCCGCAACCGCCAATACAAATAAATAGACAAGCCGCCCCGCCCCGCAACCGCACATAACCCACCCAAACCGCCAACCATAAAACCGCGGTTTCGCAAAAAATAAATAAATAAAAAAAAAAAAAATTAAAAAAAATTTAAAAAAAATTAAAATTAAAGTGGAATTAAATTGAATTTAAATTTCTTAAGTGTAATTGAATTAATGAAAGTCCTAATTATAACTCTTATCACCTTTTTTTCTCGTTCAAATGATTTTACAACGAGAGAGTAATTGACATTTTTGGGTGACAATTGACTTCGGCGTGTGTTAATATGCAATGACGTCAATAAAATGTTAATTTTTTTCTTGCGAATTGGCAGTAAAATTCGCAAAATAAATTTATAAGCCGCAGCCGCACCACACCGCAATTTAAGTTAAAAATAACACCCGCACCGCAGCAAATTGCGGTGCGGTTTGGGAGAACCGCGGGTAAGCCGCCCCGCGCCCAACTCTTCGTCGAAGAGTATAAAAATTCAAAAATTTGAATGTTTTGTTTCTGTAAACAAAATTAACGAAATTTGAAGTTAATAAATAAAAATGATTATAACATAAACTGTCAACACAATTAACGTAAGTAAACAAAAATTAAAAATTTAAATCTTAATTCGTTTATTACATTTATCGTAATCCGCATTTCGTTTTATACCCGAATATTGTCGAATTATAACATCTCTATTCTTATTATTCATTCTTTTACAAACCATTTCAATACTAGGGAAATCTTTAACTTTCCACAATTCATCACAAATGTATTTAAGTGTTTTCGAGGCTTGGAGATTCGGCGGTTTTATATCGAGAGACGAATTTATCCAAATATCTTTGAAATACCTTATGACCACATCCCCGTGCAAACAACTTACGTGATCAATCAACAATCGTAGCAAAAGACAAAACTCTTTCTTGGTCAACGAGTGGACAACACGATTTGCGGTCAGCGGGAAAAGTTGAACATAAATCCAATCCGACAGCAGAAGTTTAAAAACAGAAAGGTAATTATTAAACTCCAATTTACGAAAAATAGTGTCTACTTGATCTTTGGTCATTACCGAAAGTACGAAGCATAAAACGTTACACTCACTATTCTGTTTAACCATTGTATTAACACATTTCACGAAGTTACGAATTATTTTTCGGGTAAAACGAATTCGTGTCCGAGTTGTCATTTGATTCCACAGAAAATCGAATCCGTTTCGGTTTCCAATTAACATATTTCGATAACATTTTTTCACTAATTCACTTTCGCTGCAGTCTGATAAAAATGTGTAGTTTCCAATGTGAAAAGCTTCTTCGATGTTGTTCCTGTATCTCCACAATTGAGGTGCGTCGTGCAACATTCGTGCCGTTTGTAGAACGTTTATTTTGCCATACGAATTCCATTTTGTGAGCAAAATGTAAATTAGTAAATCTTCTTCACCCATTAAATTTGGTCTTAACATGTAGCGATGGGCAGAGCATAATTGCATTTCCAGATTCGATACGAATTTAAGCCATTTTTGAATCTCGAGGCTAATGTGTTTTACGTACCTACACAATTCTTTTCTAGTGATTGCCGGAAGTGGTAAATCGGAGACACTTTTACAAACGACTTTTTCTTTTTTGCTCCACGAATTCGTGATGCTGCGATTTATCTTGGAATCTTTGAACAGAAAATGACTGTTACTTTTCCATAACGAAACAGCTATGTTGACTAACGTGATGTGCTGTAGAGTTGGTACGGCGAGAGCAAATTCGGAAATCATTTTGCCACTTTTTTTTTGCCACTTTTTTGCAAGATTTGTCTTACTGTTAAAGCTTATGTAGGAAAATCGAGAGGAAAGTTAGTCATAATGATGGTGGAATTTGATTGGTTTGATTAAAATGACGTCATCGAATTGTGAAATAATTGTAATTTTATTATTCTATTTATCAAAAACAAATGTTAAAATTTGTAGTTTAGTTAGACATAGATTTTGTAATTGTACATTTCAACTTAATTAATAGATATATTTTAGGGCTTGATTAATTCTGATATCGGAAATCGGCCAAGATTTACGAAAATATCAGTTCCGATTTTTCAAAAATAAAAATAGTTACGTTTTTATTACGTTTGTTATAGTGTTGCCATTTGACCGGATCGGTTTTCTACAAAACCGATCCGATCCGAAATTAGCGTCGGATCCGAAAAGCTGTTCAGAATCCGGTCCAATACGATCCGATCTGAAATCAGCGTCGGATCGGATAATCCGATGGCAACACTACGTTTGTAATAAAATCATATTAAAAAATTCATTAATTTTATTGTTTTTTAATTTTGAAAAACAAAAACATTTTCAAAAAAACATGACAAAAATAAATTTTATCAAAAGCAGAACCAAAAAAACTTTTCAAATAAAACGTGATATGATTTTTATAAACTATTTATTGTAACCTTGGTTTACTAAAACAAGAGATAAAACAAGATTTAGAAAATTTTTCAAAAATATCGGAATCGGTATTGGCCGATATTTTATCCAGAGTATCGGAAAATGGTCGATTTCCGATATTTCCCATATCGGTCAAGCCCTAACATATTTATTATTTCAGGTATAAAAAGAAACATAAAATAGTTACAAATTTCATTCAAAATTGCGGTAATTTTAAACCAAGTTAAAGTAACAAATCGCTCGATTGGCGTAATAATGCGCCTGAGTCGGATGAATTTCAATGCGCGAGTGTAATACTCGAGTGCCAATTCGTAGTTTTGTTCTGCAAATCAGCAAATGCGTCGTAGCCTTTCCAGTAGAATTCGTGAAACGTTTCAGCCATTTAAAGTGAAATTTGAATGACAAGAATGTGACAAGAATGAGTAAAAATGTTGTTATTAATTTTTCATAAATACTCAAGAATACATTTATTTTGTACTCCTTAGAGGTGATGTTAATGGAATGTTACTTAAATGCAACCGTTATAGCTATAGGGTACGAAACGAAAAATAATTTCGTAATTATAAATAATAAAAAATGTCTTAATATGAGAAATATTTCAACGCTACCTAGCGAGTGGTTTTCAAAATTAACTTTATTTTATGGGAACTGTAGCGCTGTGGTAGGGTAATTAGAAAAACCGAAA
>JAQFZP010000113.1:0-60118 GCA_034695745.1 Geophilus truncorum | reverse complement strand
TATGCGATTTTACCAAAAAACGCCTTATTAAGCCATAAAAATTTTTTCTATGCATTTATGCATTTATCCGGTCTCTATTTATCAGCCTTAAATGTTTTTTTTCTTCTTCTTGTAACTGTGTAAATGTTTACAATACATGGGAGTTGTAATGTGTATGTTATGCGTCTTATACAATTTATTTCCTACATAAACCCTTAAAACTAGCGGCTTATATTTGGTGCGTCTTATATTCGGGTAGTTAGTGATCAAAATTTGACATTTTTTTCAATAGTCTAAAATTGCATTGATATTAAATCATTTTTTTTTTTTTTTTTTTTTTAAATTGAGTGTTAAGTTGTCACTAAAATGACTTTACAATTAAGTGATTGAAAGATTAAAATGAGAATATTTTTTGCGAGGGTTAGACAATTCACCTACTTTGATTTTGTACAGTTTTGCTAGATTTCTATAAATGTTGACAACTGTTATCTGCTGTTATTTTACACTATAGTCTGTGGTTTTTGATTGATGAAAACGATATAAGGCGCTTTGCTTGCCCACGAAGCTGTGGTGCACTATAGACAACATGTGAGAGTTTATAAAATAAATTTTCATTTCTAAGCCACTGTATCAGAGCAGTGGCAGGCGAAATGTAACCAACGGACACACTGTAATCTCGACTGCTTGGTGGCGAGCCAACAAAAGCGCTGTTTCCACGCCATGCTATATACTATACTATACTATATTATCGGTAAAACAAGGTGTAGAATTCAGCACAAAGTTAAAAACGCAAAAGAAATTCAGCTTTAGGAAAAAGAAACGGAGAGAAATAAAAAAAAACTTTCAGCTCAAATATGACAATGCATTTTATTTTCAATTCCGTCGGTTTGCATTCGGAGAACAAAATGCATTGTTTTCTTATACCACTACATTTCAATTCCGGTCAAAGTCTTAAATGCGGACAACCATGTACAATATTTTGAAAGCATTTCAAAGTAAAATGTGCCGCTGAAAAACTGCACAAATAAAGAATGACTGTCTCGCTCTAATGGAAAGACGTAGATGGTAAAAAGAAAATCAATCCTTTGGCAACAGCTTTCAAAATGATGTGCGAAGACTGAAGTAGAAATGCCATAGAAAATAGCTTTAAGTGAAGGTGGGACTTTTTTTTCATCCAGTGCCACTGAAAATAGTCTTCTGTAGAAAAATCAATTGAGTTACAAGAAATGAATAAACATATGATACAAAAAAAAAAATCGGCAGAAAAAAGGTTATTTTTTGACAAATATTCTTTCCTCTTTTTATTTTTTTGGGTTGGGGTTTGGAAAATAGATAAATAAAAGTGATGTAGCACTGAATTGAAGGGAAATGTGCATGTACTGAAATATTAACTTCAAAAATCAATAACGTGAAGATAATCAATTGAAGCTGTAAAAATAGTTGAAATTCACATTTTTAAAGGAAATGTTATAGTTAGAAGTTTCAAAAAAATTAGGCGCAATTATGGATGACTAAAGTTAATGCTGTTTTCAAAAATTAATGTCAATGAGATTATTTAGGAAAGCACTTAATTTTTAGATGAAAATTGCTGTATAAGCTGATTTCTTTACTTGAAAATAGGCTTAGAGCAGAACAAATAGATGAAAGTCGGGTTTTCTTTTGTAAAATAATGTATGCAGAAAATCAAAGTAAAAGCTTATAAATCACATTTTGTAGTAAACAAAAAAAAGTACCGTATAGGATACATTTTTTTTTTAAGTTTTCAAATCATGGATTTTGCAAAGTTTAGATTCGTGCACAAGATGTCTTATACAGTCAACTCTCTTATATCCGGCCATAGTAATATCCGGCCACCCCTTTTATCCGGCCAAAAGTTCCAAACCGTTTCAATGTCGCACTATACTAATTACTCTATTTTATCCGGCCACCTCCTATATCCGGCTACTTTTGCCGAACCCCGCCTATGTCCGGATACAAGAGAGTTGACTGTAGTTGTAAATGTGATTTTTTTTTTGTTGTTGGCAGACTGCAAATCAATTTACCTTATCTTTGTGTAGCTTAACTGTCTTTTAACAAAAGGGCTACTCCACTCTAGTTTACTTGCTAATTTATTAAATCAGAACTTGTGTGCACAATGCATGACACCACAAAAACCACTAATCAATTATATAATTTGCTCTTGGTTTGGCTTTGTTTATTGGTTTTTACAATTTTATATTACACAATATAACTTGTCCAATGAACTCAGCCTTAATAACTATTCATTACTGGGAGTTGGAAAGACAAACATCTCACAGTTTTACTTTCTTCTCTCCAAATAAAAAGAAATTATTGACTATAAAACTGTCCAATTGGAGGCCTCAAGTGATTTTAATGCTTTTTTATTCTTTTTTTCTTGTGTTTGTTTTACCAGGTTTAAAAAAAAAAAAGATAAATGAAATCCAGAGAAAAGTGGAAAATAATTTAGTTGACTTGGAAGTTGATAATATTCATTGCCACAAAGAGAAAACAAGCTGTTCATTTATTCAGCCAATCTGGAGTTAAATAGATGCTGTATAGGAAACGCATAAAACTTAAAACGTAGGAAAATTAGCACATTCAAGAGGTACAGGTGAAATAAATTAGAAATTCAAATTACAATGTTATTCACAGCATTTAAGGTAATTAATTTCAAATTACTTAAGGATTTACAACTGTGGTTTTAAAAACCAATAATTTTATTAAAAATTCATTGCACATTCTTTTGAAATTAGTGTCCTGTGAGAAAGGTCGGTACCATAATGAAATTCTAATTATTACATATTTAATGGTTTTATATTAAATTACCCCATTTAACGAGCTGAATTATCTCACAAATATTATTATTATAGCTTTGGTTTATACCAGCAATGCCATGGGCAAAACTAGTAAAGTTAAAAGAATGGTTAAACTGTTTAAACACTTTAGGGTTACAGTATACTAAAACTTTAATATTTAACCTTGCACGTGTGAAACTGTTCTTATTCTTCATAAGCAAATCCTCACTCAAGAAGGTAGTTCTCACAGGAAGAATGTAGCAGTAAGAATTTCACAGTTATAGCCAATAAAGTGCGAGGATTTCAACAACGGGTTCACCGGCGGATTTCCCATACGACCAATTAGACCTTAGCCCAGGGTAAACGCAGAAAAGTTTGGAAGTGAAAACTTTACGTCAAACCTGACAAAATTCAATGATATTCTGCCAATGCAGGACTATTGCCAAGTTTTGATCAGAAAAGTCCTATTATCCATCGTTCGAAGCAATTACTGATTCAAGGGAATGATGTACAGTAGCATCAAAATTTTTGAGGACAATGTGCCAATTAGAAGCCAAAAATCAATACCGTATATAAATTGTTGTAAAAATAAAAAAACTGTAAATTTATTACACGTGCACAAGTTAAAAATTAATGAGATGCAATTGCAATATTGCTAATTTGCATAATTTTATTGACTTTAAAATGCAGGAAATGTGAAAATATGATTTATTTAGGAAGTAATTTACTCCTTCCTATCCTAATCCCAAACATTACACACGTAAAACAAACATCACAGACAGTGCAATGCCTTAGAAAATTGAGAGTAATGTAAATTATTTCTGCCTTTAAGTACTAACAACTCTAACGGCTTATCACATTTCACTGAGACACAGCACGCAAGGTAAAAATAATGTAATCTTTTGTTTGCACTGGATTAATAGAAGAAGCAAACCCAAAGCCTTTTATCTGCGACTATATATACTTTCTTGTGTGTGGCAAACATTTGAAAAGCGACGACGAAAACGACAGCGCTGTTTCGTATGACAAAAGAAAGCACTAAATTGATAGATGATAGATAATGTCACGAAATACGAGAGAGCATTTGATGCCTCGCAACTCCCATTTTTATTTTTTTCTGTTTTTTTCTCTTTTTCTTTGTCTCTTTTTTCAGATAACGATTTCTGTTGTTTCCTGTCAAGGACAAGAAACTGTTTCCGTCGTCAATTTTTTTTTTTTTTTTTTTCTTTTTCTCAACTTATCGGATTAAAGATAATATCGTGTATGGAAAAACTGTGACATTTTCTGAGCTGTTTTTACATTGTGTCACATGTTTGTTATGGAAAAATAATGTATTAGAATGGATGTAGCTGAATACAACTGTTTGTTGTGACCTGTGCTCTCTTCTTTTACTTTAGAAACAGAATTGCCAGAGATTAAAATTTCTAAAATTATAAATGGTAAAGAATGTTCCAGAGTGAGATGAATGGCAGGTTAATGCTAATAGATGAAGCTATGTTGTTGATACACGTTGCTTAATCATACAGTGCTCGAGGTGAAATTTCATATAAAGACAATCAAAGCTTGAAAATGAGTAAGTGCAAGGCTCACATAAAAGTAAAGGAATCGATTTTAAATCCAAAAGGTGTAAAGTTTGTACTCTGTAAAAGTTGAAAAATTACACCAAGGATTTAAGGGTAAAATCTTTTACATTTATTTCTCACTTTTATTTTCATGCGAATTAGAGATAACTCGTTTGAGACTTATTTTAAATCGAGTTTTACACAAGACTTGCCATCCATCTTTGATACTTGTTTGGGAAAATTTGATTTCACACATCAAAAGTTGTGTTAAACATGATTTAGCTTTTTTTTCATGTATAGTAAAGCTGAGGGTTTGAAAAGTTTGGGAAATAAATAAAAATTTCAAGTTTTGAGAGAAATGTAATTACTAACTAAACTACCGTATTTGATGTTATGCGAGAAAACTAGCAACTGACAAATTTTTATTTTGTTCCATTCTAGTCGTAATTTTGTGTCTGGAGGCGAATTCGGATGTGATGTTGCGATTTATGGAAGCAGCTGACGAACTAGACATGACTCAAGGTGGATTTACATTTTTGGCAGTTCACGTTCAGCACACTCTAGCCCCTAATGCACAGCTCAACATTCCTCATCAACACTCCCTCGATCATCTTTTTATTCTCACTTTTATCTCCTCAAACACATCTTATTTACAAAACTTGGAATTGACGGACCTTGAAGAATCCGAGGTACACAACTTTATTTTTATCTCCTCTTCCAAAACAACTCTCCTTTCTTTTTCTCTTTTACCCTTCTATTCAATTGGATTAAAAAAACAAAAAAAGAAAAAAAAATAGAGAAAAAAAAAAACAAAAAACAAACGGCAACCTTGACCGTGGATCGATGACGTCACGCTGACGCAAACGCCGCGAATTATTGGGGAAAAGCAGAGCGCGCGCATTCGACCACGGAAAGGGTTGAAACAAGTTTATCGACGAAGATGACACTCAACTTGCACTATTTTGGGAATAAAAGTTTTATTTCTCGCATTTTCCATCGCAGGTAGGCGATCACGTCTTCCATCAAGTATACGACAGTGTAGCTCTGTTTGCGAGTGCCCTGGACAAGACGTGGGACAACACGAGACGATCCAATTTCAGCATCATCAATCTAATTAATCACACGAAAAGCATAACCTTCCCTGGTTTTTTCGGACCGGTTCACATGAATACTAGAGGCGACAGACAGGTTACGTACGTCCTGTTGGCGTACAACCAAGAAGAAAGTGCTTTCCAGGCCGCTTTTTCCATTAGTGACTCGTGGACAGTGATAAGTGATCACGGAACCGACTGGTTTCGGGACCGGATCATGCCACCTGATCAACCCTGCGTGCTCAATGAAGAGGGATGTTATGTGGACTTCACAGGTGAAATTTATTATTACTGCTAATGAGGTTGGGTAAACGCTTGGTCAAGTGAAAACAAAAAAAAGATTAAAAAAAAAAATAAATATCTTGTTTTTTTTTTGTATCTAAAGAAGAGTTTCTCACTGATAGAGGGAATTAATTTATTTTGGCAATTTACTACTGCGTTCACTTAAACTGAGATTAAACTGAGACTAACTGAGAATAAAATGCTTAATCCTATTCATCAATCACGAGTTGCTAACCACAGACTTTACTTTAAATTAAAACAAGTTTTAAGGGTGATTTGAACCGCTATATTTAGCTTGATTTTAAGATTAAGTTAATGCCAAGTACGGTTAAGTGAATTTAACGTAGCTGCCCCGTGGCTTTTCAAGAAACGACAAACTTCTTTTTCTAGATATTTTACACCTTGTAAAAAATTGTAATTCCAGATATAATTACAGCCAATTTTATTCATTATTATTTTTAAATTTTTTAAAGAAAACATAATTTTGTTCAAATCGATTTTCCCCAGTAGAAAATGAAAATGGGAAAATCAAAATTGCCATCAAAATTGAAATTTTTTTGACAATTTATTTTCTGCAAAAGTCGTTGACAAGATAATTGCGGCCATTTTCTTGAAGGCCAAACAAAAGTGGGAGAAATGTCATTATGAAAAAGTTCATAACTAGTTGAAGCGAGAATTTTTTTTTTTTTTTTTTTAAGTTTTTCTAATTTAATTTACATTCAATACAGCGGTGTGGCTTGAATTGAGTAACTTCATTACCAATTATTATTATCAGTCACGTAAAACTACATTTTCGAAAGTTTATACTGTATAATAAATTCTTAATATGCTATGTTAATGGTTTAAACCCAATAGCTGTGTTGTAAGTGCTTTAGGTGCTTTAGAAGCGAGAATATGTATCAAGTAAATGCACAGTGATATTTGAATATTCATTATACACAGCAACTCTTAATTAGAAAATTAATAATTGAACAAATCGATTTTTTCCCATTAGGTTTGTCCTCTACTCATATCGCAGCTGTAATAGTTTCGTCTTTCATCATCACTATATCTGCCGTTTTTGTTGTCGTGATGATCAGGTGAGCTTAAAGAAATTAATTATTTTTACTTTCAATTTGGTGTCATGGATCTTGAGGGTTTTTCCTTTGGTTGATTTAAAAAAAAAAAAAAACAACTTCGAAGTGCAAATAAAATCAAAAATGAAAAATATTTTTGAATTTTATTTTTAAGTCGTTGTGGGGGAAACTTTATATGGGAAGCCAAAAGCTAGGAACTGACGAAATTTGAAGAAAATTTCATCAGTTCGCAGCTGCTTCGTGACCGAAGTAACGAAGTTTAGTATTGAACTTCGTCATTTCGATGTTTAGAGAGAAAATAGTTTCTAACTCCCCAACGTACTTAGGAATTTACAATGTTAACCGCATCTTCTTTCAAAAAAAAAAAATTTAAATTTTTTATTTATGATACTCGGCATTGGGACTGCTAATTTTAATTTCAAATTTGGCTAGTTGCAGATAACACCCTGGAGACAAAACATCGCAAATTTATATTTTATTACATTTGTTTTGTGTGGTTTTGAGATAACAAACGTTTTTTACCACGTTCGTTACAATTTTCTAATTATACAACTTTATCCCAAACAGACGCCGTATTGTTCAAAATGAAATGACAAAAGGCCCAAATAAAATACTCATTTTACCTGAAGATCTAGTGTTCGTTTCACCACGCTCTCTGAATACAAGTCGGAAGGTGAGATTTTTATTACAACATAGCCACCTTGCATGGTAAACTTCATTTTTTTATTTTTTTTATTTTTAAATCCAAAAGAAAAACAATTTTTTTTTTTTTACAAAATATCTAAAGTATCTAAAAAATTGAAAAAAAAGGTACAAACTAATCGGCTCGATTTTTATCAATTTCAATTTTTGCTGCTTTGTAATCTTTTGTTTTCACCAATTCCGCTTGATTACGTTTCAATTAAGATTTTAATTTCGATATGTAATTAATTTGAAGGCCGTGTTATTATCTTTTAGTTCAACTTACTTGTTTCTTTATTTATTTATTTATTTATTTATTTATTTAAATTTTTTATATTTCATTTTGCACACAAGTACGGAATATTTGTAAAGCAAAGATTCCGAGCTGAAGAGAGCAGTTTAGTTGCATTCTGTTCTTAATTCTCTTCGCATGGGTTATTTTCCATTTAGGCCATGCATGGCACAGAGGCAGCTTTTGATTGGATTTAGATCATTAATCCCCTCTAACCAATCCCGGCTCCTTGAAAAAAAAAACCCCAACTAAAATTCTCCCTTAACCTTCAACGAGCATGGTAATACTGTACAAAATAGGCAAACCAGTGAGTAGATGAAACGCCTTTTTCGTCCACCTGACAGACCTACACTTAGTTGCAAACGTGAAAATAATTGCTAATTAACTCTTAAAGTTAGATATAGAGTCGGACCGTCTTAAGGGGAAGCTAACAGTATAAGACAATAGACTGTAGTATGTAGAGAATGTTTTACTGCTGTATTCTTATAGTAATTCTGCCATGTTTGGTTAATGTAATTTGAGAGTATTGAGACTGGTCAAGAAGAAATTTACGGTACTTTATGACGTGATGTAGTGAAAATGTGAACGGGGTCGGACAAGCTCGAAAAACTCGTCGACGGATTTAAAAAGTCCCTCAGGGCCAGTTGCTTCAACAAAAGTTATAATTTAAACTAAGTTTAGCAATATTTTAAACATAGATTAAACTCAAACTAACTTTACCTTTTGTTGGTGCAATCTGCCATCAGTGTCTTTGCAAATTTCAAATCATTAGTAAAAAAATACTCCAAAAATCTCTGGAAATCCATTAAAAATCCCATAAAGCTCGCCAACAGCATTTGAATTTTCCTGTAAAATATTAGTTATTGATTAATTTTTGGGCAAAACATGTTTAATGTAAAACAGTGAAGTGGAAACTAAGATTATAATTTTTGTTAGATATGGTAATCCTCGCTAAATTAGGAAATAGGTTTGTTTCAATTCTTAAGTTTCTTATTTAAGCCTTTCACTACGACTAGACTATTACTACAGTCGAACCCTGATGTAACGAACTCTGATATAGCGTAAACCCCATTCTAGCATAATTTTCTTTCCCCCCCCCCCCCCGACAGAAGGTTCTCTTGTAGCGGCAGTTTTTAGCCGGTTCAAAAAATGACGCTACATTGGGGTTCGACTGTATTAATTTTTTAGGTTAGGAAAAAAGGTCTAATGATTTTTTAATCTAACTACTTTCTATTCTTTGTGAAGTTAAACTTTCAAATTTCATCACGTCAGCAACGAAACATGGTAACTTCAGAATATCTAGAGTGGAACATTATCTACCTACTGTAAGAATGTTCATTTTTTATTTCATGTCGAGGCTCTAAGAGACCTTAAGATGGCCCCAGTTAAATTTAAAATTCAACTTTAAAATGGGAAAAAAAAGATTAAACGAATGTTTGGCGGCCATTTTTGCAGAGTGGCGTTTGGCTTTTACCAATTTTTTCAGTCAGTAAGGCACAAGAGTAGGTCTGGCAGGGATGAAATGGGACCCAAATGGAATGAAGGCAGCCATTTTCTTCCCCATACAGCCATCTGAAAGTCTGGAAGGAATGTTGTTACACCATTTCAAAGTGACGTCATTAGGCTGGCCTCATGGGCGTTCATTCTTGAAGGACACACTTTCGCAGGTAGGATTCAACTTGTACATCAGTACCTAAATTTTTCATTACTAGAACTTTTTTTAACACTTTAGTAGTAAAAATGTAATAATAATAAAAAAATAAATTTAATGTAAAAGTTAGATTATTTAGTTGAAGAACTCTGAAATATACATGTGCTATTTCATTTATTTTTATAGGGAACATCCATCTTAATGGCGGTTAATATCCACATTTTGTTATTTTATTATTTGCAAATTCAGTTTTTAGTTGTGCCGTAATTCATAGTTCTTTAATGACATACTGACCACATAGTGCATTCTTTACCAAATGCTTAATAGTCTTCACTCTGTAGAATTCTAAATTGAGTTTAGTTCTAAGCAAGATATCCCCTTTTCTGGCTTTTTATTCACTTTCCTCAAGCCAAATGGGTGAATCCATCAAAGCAAAGTGTAAAACGAACAGAATGCAACTGTTTATGATAAGTGAAGGGGACCTTGTTAAGGTGGTATACAACATCAGGTAACTTTTGCACATTTTCACACAGGCCACTGAGATCAATAATTTGGACAAACCAGACTTATTGAAGGGGTCCCACGATTCTCTTCGTGGTAAAACGAACAACAGTTCTTTAAACGGACGTCACATGTGGGACGAGGCCACTACCAGAGCTCGATACAATGTATGTTTTTACATTACTGTAATTGCTTGCACTTACATTTCGAATTTTTAAATCTCTTTTCATTTGTGTTTTTGTAGGGAGACTTAGTGCATGTTAAGTATCTTCCCACAGATGGCATTGAGATCAAAAATAAAACGATGAAAGAACTTAAAATGGTAGGGATAAATTTTGTAGAACATTCCTGGTCACGGATGTGGGGTTATAAAAACGTACATTCATACATCTGGATATTTTTCTAAACTATTGGTGCACTCATTTTATGGTTGTCTGAATCGGTTGGTTTGTTTATAATTTTTATTTGCGTAAATCAAGTCTAAACGATTTACATGTTTTGAATGTCATATTTTATCAGTAAAGGCCTGTTTACATCGACGCAAACGTGTGTTCACATTGATGCAAAACGTGTGTTCACATTGATGCAAAACGTGTGTTCACATTGATGCAAATGTGACGCAATTTTTCGCGCGAGACGTTTTCAAGCAAAATCACAAGTTGAAATTATTCAATTGTGAATTTGTTTGGCGTGCATTACGTGACTTTTCGCGTAAACCACAGCCAATCACAGGAGACCTCTCAGCAGAAACAAAATGGCATGATCGTTTATGACCATTAATTTAAAAAAAACACACCACTATTTCGTGATTCAGAAAACCTTGACAACAATGACCAGAATGCACAAGAGAAGTTGAGATAAACTATAGATAATAATAGTCATATTGTTGGGCAAAGTTTTCGGCAATGTAAACGCGACCGTCGCGCGAAGCGGTGCAACAATTTGCTTTGCGTGTTGCGTCGTATCAATGTAAACGGGGTTTTAGATTGAGAAAATGACAAGTTTACGCATGCCAACTTATTTTACACTGGATTTTACACATTTGCAAAAAATAAATGAACTCGCCTATCGTACTGTAAATCCAAATGTCTAAAATTGGCTTCAAGTCAGACGTGAGGCTAAATATTAGATTTATAAAGTCAAAGCATTTTTTAACAGCTTACTGTAGAATTAGATTCCTAATTACATGCTACTTCTTTGCCCAGTGCAACTTAAATGACTAGAATATGGCCTCAACTTTAGACACTTTGAAAGCCTTTAATTTTAGCTATTTAGATTTAAAGTGTACTATACTTATATAACCCTCACATGTCCTGTCCACAACACACACTATTTGTGTGAAAGAGGCGATTCCACTTGCTCGTTAGACTGTACAGTGTGCAATTGATATTCACGACATTCAATTGTTCACATGCTTTATTTTCCTTGTGCCATCTCCCATGTTATCAAGTCTGGTGCTTTAGACGGAAAGATTTAGAACACCGTCACCTATAATTTAACTCAAAAGCCATTAAACAAAACTTTTGCAATTAATATTCTTGCAAACAATATTTTCCATTCACAGCACAGCAGATTTAAATCACTGCAGATGACACGCTATATTTCACGGGTCATTGCTAACGCTAATAGCACCGAACACAAATCATAAGCGTTGTTTTCTTTGGAAGTGAAATGAATGTTTGTCAGCTTGCGCTAGGATGTCGCCAGCTCAAAGTGTGCAATGCATATCTGAGATGCTTAAGGTCACTCTAAAACCTACAAATTAGAAATAAACACAAAGCTGCTTACTGTATATACAACCACAGCGGTTGAAGTTGACAAAGTAAATTAATGCACACTCCACTTTATATTGGGCCTCGTGTATAGCAATAAAAGTTGTTTTAACGACTCTTTAAGGTGGGTGCTCACTTTTGTTCACACTTGTGCTTAACTTAAGAAGAAATTAAGGTAGATTGTGCTTGTGGGGTACTAAGTTGAAGTTTTCTTAATTTTCTTCAATCTGATTGTCAGACAGCACAACCGGATTTGTTCAATGCAGTCTTCTAGTTCAATGTTGACAGTAGTGTTGCCGTCGGATTGACCGATCTGACATGGATTTCGGATAGGATCGAATTCGGATCAAGTAATACTGATCCGAATTTTTTATTTTTTTTTGGTTGGATAGGATTTGTTCTCAATCCGATCCGGTCCGAAATTCGAAATAATTTAATTTTTTAATTAAATTTATTACGATTTGGTCGCTTTGGAAATTGATGGATACATTTATGCTACTATTATGTTATGATATGTAAACGTTACCTTACGTTAAGCAACAGTCGGCAGTGCCATGCAGCCGATACGTGTATGATAACACAATTTCTTAAGTTAAGTTAGATTAAGTTTAAGTTAAGTACAAGTGTGAACCTATCTTAAAATCATTAAAAAAATAGTTGCATTCAATTTCTAAACAGAAATATATTTGAACGTTATAACAATGTTACAACATTCACCAACATTACAATAAGTTGTAAGTAACCCTTTAGCATCTTTCATGGGAAGTCTTGAATGGCTGAAACCGGAAGTTAGTCGCGATAAGGCAAAGTGAAACATGACCATTATTCATTTGCACGCCACGACGACCATTAAAAATAAGAATAAAGATAAAATACACATCCAGAAACGGATATTGTTTACATTTCCTTTTCCCAACGTTGCACAAATGATAAACAACTTCGTTTCGTTCATTCATTCATTTCATTTCATTTCATTTGAGTATAAACTCAAGGGGAATCGCTTCGTTACATTACCCACTAACTTACGTTTATTTACCTTAACTCATTCCAGTTCCACGATTTGCGCCATGAAAATGTCAATGCATTTCTGGGTTTGCTTTTGGACTCCCATCATCCCGCACTTATTTACGATTTCTGCAGCAGAGGGAGCTTGGCTGTACGCAATTCCTTTACAAAAATCTTAAAATTTTCGTGTAGGCCTAAAAGATTATTCCCAAACCACTTATTTTTCTACCGCTTCTCTTTATCTTTTAAACTTCTAAGTTTGTTTTCAATTACTATACCAAATGTTATTTTTTGTTAGATCAATAAGTGTTTTTGTTTTCCTTTCTTTTTTTTCTGTTTGTGTTTTGTGCACCGAACCCATTTTATTTTATTTCTTACTTTGTGGGTGAATTAGGACGTCATTGCGAGTGAAGATGTCAAATTGGATTGGGCTTTCAGGTTGTCACTTTTAACGGATTTAGTGCGGGTATTAATTCACATTAAGGATTTGTGAGATTGCAATTTGCGATTATAGACTGCATTTCAGGGCATGAAGTATCTTCACTCGAGCACAATTCGTCAACACGGCCGGTTGACTTCTCGGAATTGCATAATTGACTCTCGGTGGGTTCTCAAACTAACGGATTTTGGATTGCCCGCATTTTTCGAATCGCAAAATATACCACATGTGACTAGAAGTGCCAAAGGTAATTATTAAAACGTGAAATTGGATGCCTGTGTCGTTTTATCTGCTCAGCAGGGGACATTAATGGGCGACTGTTCTATTTAGATTGAAATGTTAATAAATGATTCTTCTACAGCCCTGACCCAGTTTCTTGTGCACGTTTTTTGTCATATTAAAGGTCGGTGACGCGAAAACTTAGTTATTATTTTCATGTCTGGCTTTTCTGAAAGGCAAATGTTTGATAGTTGTGATTCGGTGACAAATTTTCCAGTTTTATTAATTTTTCAAATTCTACATTAGTTCTGAAACAAGCCTGAAGGGAAATGCAATCAAGTTGAGTATGTTTAATCAAATGCGTGAATATCATTAAAATTGAAATTTCATTTCTTTGCTTGCTTAAGAAATTAATAATTATCGTATACTGACATTTGCTTAGTCGTGCACGAAATCAAAATGCGCAAAAATCCAAGAAACATGGGGGAGCTTTTTTTTTTTTTTCTCCATGGGAATGTAAGCATGAATGATGTAATTATACGATAATCTAGTTTTAGTTGGTGCATGCGCGGATAAGCAATAAATCCAGACGTGTGTAAGAAATGATAAGGGCTGTATCGAAGAAACAAAATTTTGCCATCTATATATTGTAAGAGTAAAGGAAATGGCAAGTTTTATGAGGATCATATGATAATTTATGCATTGGAAACCTTTCGGAACTAAAAGAATCAGTCATCTGATAAGATTTACGCTGTAGAATGAGGAACTTTTTAATTACGTTTACCAATGAATATGATATTCAAGTCTGCTTGTGATCTGTCTATTTTCTGGGATTTCAATTTCAGTATTCTGAGCTGACGCAAGGTGCAGAACAAATTGAACAAATACAATTTGTTGAGTGCAAAAGCACTAGTTGTATTCATTTAAGGTGTACACCGGTGCCAAAAAGTAGTGGCAAATTAAATTTTGCACAAGTTTTATTGGGTAAAATCACATCTATCGATCTAACTGATCGAAGAAATGACAAAAGTCGCACAAATTCGATTTACGGTAGGCTTCTCTTTCGCCAGGTCTATGTTAAGCGAAAACTGGGATCAGTATACTGTAACTGCGTAATAAAATAAACTTGAATTTTTATTTTGAGTTCTGTAGCTTTAAAACATAATCAAACAAGTAGTGCATACACTTGTTTAGTTTAATTTTTAAATGCAGTTACTATTTTTATATTTAACTGAAAGACTCAATCGATAAAATTTCTGCTACGAGTTGGCAATGTGCAGCACTTAGCTGTAATTCATCCACAAATCGCACTACAATCAAATTTCGAAAATTTATATAGAATTCTGTGGGTTAATAATATTAAAAAAAGATTACATTAGAGACTTTACGGAAACTTAAGCAACTATCAACTTTATAATTTATAACTCACAAATTTATTGAACTTAAATTTAATATGAAATTTAATATAATAATAATACATGTCATTAATCAATTTTCAACAAAGTTTATAATGCATTCACAGATTATAAATTTTCATGTCAGTTTTTGCTCATGTTTTCACAGTTTTTTTTCCCAAACCTGCATTATTTATAATGCTGTAAATGCAGATGTTGTTTTACTTTTGTCCTGCGACGTGACTTGTTGCCTAAGTCTCCCTGGTGGCATTAAACTTTATACTTAAATTCGTTTATTTCTTCATTCTGATGTGTGGTGCATAAATGACGAAGCAAATGATATAAGAAATCTATAAAATCGTTGAAAATTAAAATATACAATATACACAGTTATATTCTATTTTTTTATAATTTTTTTAAAGACTTGCTGTGGACAGCGCCAGAATTTCTTCGCGACCCAAATTCGGTCGGTAAAAGTTCTCAGCCAGCTGACGTCTACAGTTTTGCCATTATCATGCAAGAAGTGGTAGTGCGAGGTTCTCCATACTGTATGTTGACGATTACGCCAGAAGGTAGATGAAAGAATTGGTAAAACTTTGGCTGGTCATCAATAAAAGATTTATCGGTGATTTATTAAAGAAATCATAGAGAAAGTGAAGAGGCCGCCACCTCTTATCAGGCCTTCGGTGTCCAAACAAGCCGCACCTCCAGAAGCCATCAATATCATGCGTCAATGCTGGGCTGAGTCGTCAGAAATGAGACCGGACTTTAATGCAATCAATGAACATTTCAAGAAACTCAATCAGGGAAAGTAAGTCTAAGTTTAAGATCTAAAGTTGAAAGGTTGGAAAAACATTTTTTTTTTTCTCAAAACATTTTTTAGAAAAGTAAATATTGTAGATACCATGTTTCAAATGTTGGAGAAGTACTCGAATAATTTAGAAGAGTTAATCCGAGAACGAACGGAGCAATTGGCAGAGGAGAAAAAGAAGACAGAACAACTGCTTCATCGCATGTTACCAAGGTAAATTATTTATAAAGCTTTTAGTGGAGTTTCAGTACAATACGTTTCTTTATTGTCATTAGATAAAGAACTAGACTTTTTTTTATTGCAAATGCACACACTGCACTTTGAAATCTCTCATAATTAAGAATGCAGTATTTCTTTGAACTAAAACTACAGTATAACCCGTTTATAACGTAACTGAAGGGACCTTAACAATTTGTTACGTTACAACGGGGTTTACCTTATAACCGAGTAAATTAATACACAATTTGTATGTCTGGGAACCAAACTTTTTTGACGTTGTAATGGGGTTTACGTTATAAGCAAGTACGTTACTCGCGGGTTCCAGTGTAGTTGTTTGTTTTGCTTTAAAGTCGTTAGTGTTAACTTTTTTTTTTCTTTTGGTACCAAGTTTTCTCTTAAATTTTCATTCCTTTGAAATGGGACACGCTTGGCATGGGATTAACATTATGAAAAGCGGTGTCGTCATTTGGCACAAGTGTGTAAAACCTTAACTGCAGAAATGCATTTAAAAGTTGCCGCTTTGTTTGCTAAAATGATATAAGTTGAGACTAAAAGTCTATAAGGGGGCGTGAATTGGCAGTTGCAGGTGTTTCCATATAAATGCTGTGTGGCCAAACCACGTGATCGATCATGACTGAGCATGCTCGGTAGAGCAGAAGCAAACTAACATTATTATTTCCCCCATTCGTTACTTCGCATTACGACTCTTCTGGTGAGAAAATTGTGCAGCAGTATATATACACTGCCATTTCTGCGTGATCGATTGAATGTATGGAAGGACTAGGACTTTGTGCTTTTATTGGTCTTGGATTGAAACATTTTCTGGTAAAAATAGTCTGCAACCAGTGACTGGTTTCTCTATAAATTCTACCAGTTTCACAAATTGCAAAAAAGTTAAATTTAAATTTTAAATAATAAATGAAGGGAGCTGATGTAGATAATTTGAGTAACCGGTCGCAACTGGTTCTCTATAAATTCAACCGGTCTTAGAAATAGCTCAGAAATTAACTTAATGATTTCTTATGATGGGTTTTCACTTGTGTTCACACTTGCGCTTAACTTAAGAAATTAAGGTGGATTGTGTGATAAGAAGTCAAAGTTTTCAAAGTTTTGAATTAAGAGTTTACTTAATTCGGCCAATAAGAAGCAACTGTTTTCAATCTGATTGGTCAGACAGCACAAACGAATTTGTTCGATGTTGTTGATGATGAGCTCGCTATTTTTTGCTCGATCTAACTCGATTGTCAACAGACTTTGATTTCAAACATTTGTTGGTGATTTTGTGCCATTTTAAGTATCATTTTTTTTTTTTTTTTAAGTTAAGTTTGACATCTAATAATGCTCAAATAATGCATTTAATTATAAAAACATGGACTAATACGGTTGTGTATTATGCAAATTTGAACACAATTTCTTAAGTTAAGTTAGATTCAGTTAAGTATAAGTGTCAAATCAGCTTTAAAGAAGTATTTTTTCGAGTAATTGTTTGAGTAACTAGTTGCGACCGGTCTCAGACAATTTTGTTTTGTTCCAAATCGTGAAACGGGGTCAATTGCAGGTCACAAACATTATTGTCATTTTCATTGGCTGCTGTAAATCGTTAGGGAGACCAAGCTTTTAAAATGAGTCATGGCAACGAAAACAGATCTGGAAGCAGGGTCTTCACAGAAATTTATTATTAGGGGGCTTTTATGTCGCGTGCTTTTGTATTACGTCTCATGACGATTGCAGCTGAATCACTTATCAGATTTGCTTCAATGATGCTAGGCAACATCAGAAGAGATGAGATGGAGCAATGGGTTCGTGCAGACCAAGCGAGGGTATGAGATAGAAATGGGCCATAGGGAACTGACGTTCCTAAGAGCAGAGGGCGCCGTCATTAAGACAACAAAACCGCTCTATCCAACGTTGCAGTTGTCATTACATCATCAGGGGTGGTGCCATTCTTGCCAGGAAGTCTGTATCAGAAATAACAACGCGAACACTAGATAACGGTGTCTTAAAGTCATTTGTTTTTAATGATATTTTCAATTTGGGGTGAGCAATGCTAATTATTTTGGGCTGTTTACTGGCCAAACGTATAGCACAAAGGGTAATGGGCAATGGGTGAGTATCCGCTCATTAAATAGTTGAAACGGGGTGCAGTGGAGTCGATTAAACGTTTGTTTATTATCACTCTGCAATTGCTGACAAAACAAGTAAAAATCAGATTAATGGTGTGATGCTAAGTTGTAAAAAAAAAAAAAAAAATCTTAAATATTACAAAATATAATGTTGATATCGATTTTTAAATACTATTATATTGAGAAGTTTGAATTTGAGCTTTAAGCCGATTGTCTCGCGGAAAATTATAAACTAACTTTTTCGAAATCCGATTTTGACGTTTTTGGATTTTTAATCAGCTTTTTTGTCGGAAAGTGCTTTTCAATCAACTCGGGAGGCGAGTTTGTAGATACGCTAAACGCACTTTTGGTGTGTAAATATTTTCGAACTTGTATTCACAGTACTTTGTACAAAATCAAAATCACGAATCAAATATAACCTTTGTTGAAAAATAGGCGTCTCTTTTTCTTCACATCCAGTGAAATTTGACACAGATTCTGAGGGTTCATTATTTTCGTAATTTTCACCCTTGCAGTAGTGTCGCAGAGAAGCTGATGCGCGGGATGCCAGTGGAGCCGGAAGCTTACGAGGAAGTAACAATTTACTTCAGCGATATTGTAGGCTTCACAACAATTTCAGCCTACAGTACACCTATGGAAATCGTCGACTTGCTCAACGATTTGTACACCTGCTTCGATGCCACCATCAATGGTTTTGACGTATACAAAGTAGAGACTATTGGTGATGCATACATGGTTGTAGGAGGTCTTCCTATTCGCATTGAAAACCACGCGGGTCAAGTAAGTCGATTATAAATTCGAAGGTCTTGAAAAGTTTTTTTTTGTTTTATTTGTCTCGTAGAATTTTAATATACGTCAAAATTTTAAAGTCTGGATACTTTTCAATTCGTTTTAAAGTTTGACTTATTTTTAAAAATTTTCAACAGATTGCAATGATGGCTCTCGATTTACTTCATCAAAGTGGCAGGTTCAAAATCAGGCACATGCCCGGTACTCCACTCAAACTACGAATTGGTGTTCACTCAGGTATATTATTTAATTCAGATTTATTTTTAAAAACCAGTTTCTAACAAGTAAGTTTGGGTTTTTCAGGTCCTTGCTGTTCAGGTGTCGTTGGTTTGACTATGCCTAGGTATTGCCTTTTTGGTGATACCGTCAACACAGCTGCACGTATGGAGTCGACTGGCATTGGTAAGTTACTTTTGTACTTACCGGTAATTACATTTGCAAAACATGATTTTCTTGAATCACTCACTTTTCGAGTAGTAAATTGCTTGTGACTTGGCGTTCGATGCTATTTTTAGCTTCCAGAATACATATAAGTGATACTACAAAGGTAAATCTGGAAAAGCAAGGTGGTTATCACATTCAATACCGCGGAGAAGTGGAGTTAAAGGTAAGCTAAACACGTTATTAAATTTTTAATTTCAAAATTTGAAATGTAAAATTTGAAATGTAACTTCAGGGCAAAGGCAAAGCTTCCACCTACTGGCTCTTAGGAAAAGACGGTTTCGACAAGGAACTGCCTCCACCAGGAGATGACGTGTGAGTACTAAAATACATTCCTTATGATCTTTAATACCATACTGGTACCGCAGTTAAAGAAAATAAAACTTATTTAAGCATGTTTTCGTTTGGTGCATGTTGAGTGCTGAAAAACACTAATGAGCTTTAATCGGTATTGAGAGGTTTAGTGCATTTAAAGCACGAAAATGCATGAAAATGTCACGTAGTTTACAACAGGTGTAGAAATAAAGAAAATATATTTTCTTATTTCCATGCTGCTTTAGTGGAAGCAGTCACGGGTAAATAGTGTAATGAGTAATTTCCGCTAAAAATAATTTCTAAAATGTGGTGTAAATGCTTTTGCTAACAGTATTGACGAAGAAATCGTGCGACGAGGTCGCTTGAGCAGTGTTTCTTACCCTCAAGACCAAGGAAGTCTTGGGGTGATGTCAGTAACTGCGTGCGATCCCGTTTTGCCTAGTCTAAGTACAATTCCCGCTTTTGCTGCTGAGCAGCAACGTGCCAAATTAGGGCGCCCACGTCGCGACATTCCGGTTCGCACAAACACTCCCAGTGACGATAATGCGTGCATCACCGTCGAGTTAATTCCAGAGATGAAAAGAATGGAAAACGACAATTTCAAAGCCTCCAACAACGCCAACAATGACAACGGCGATCTCAATGGAAACGTGTCAGTGATAAATACTCGATGAAATCGTTTTTATTTTGGTTGAGTTTATGGCTTTTGTTTTACAGTTTTAAGTGGGGTTCAATGTCAATACGAGATACTCCCGGTGAGTTGACCGTGCCCGGTTGAATTTTTAGATAAGTTTGTTACTGTAATTCTAAATTTTAAATGAGTTGAGTATTCCAAGTTGTGTTTTAACGAGTTGATTGCAATTGTTTTGTTTTTCATTTATCCCCTTACGGTATGCATCAATTTAACAATGCATTGAGAGTTTACCAGTGGGATGGGAGTGAACGCACGAGACATTGCACGCCACTTTGATGGTCTATTTTTTTAATCGTTGAAGAAAAGACTAGAAAAGTGGTTTTGTTCATGTTCGTTTTTCAGGATTTCTATGCAAGCAAAAAAAAGTGAGCGGCTGTTGTGTAAATACTGCAAAGTGGATTTAAAAATCTTATTTTAAATATTATTATTGCTGTGCTTTTAAGTACAAAATTATAATGGTTTAAAGTGGATGGGAGTTTACGGTTTGGAGAATGAAGAAATCTCGAAACATATCACCTTGTTAATGTCACATAGATTTAAACTCAGGTCGTCGATGCCTGTGTTGCCTTTAGGATTTGTTTGCACCACAATTTTGTTGATGTCATTCAGTGTGAAAACAAAACAAAACCAAACCAAAAAAGCAGAAAAAAATTAAATAAATTAAAAAAAACAAATTAATTAATTAAAAACTCGAGAAAATGAAACATTTTTGTAAATATATGAAATAAAAAAGTAAATAAAAAAAATTGAGTCATAAATATTGATTTTTATGAAATATTTACTCTTTTATTTTACGATTTACGATTGGAAAAAAATGGAGTGGACATCGATATCGGTTATTTGGTCAAATAAATTTATAAAATGAAAAAATGCATTTAGGGATTTGCTCTTCGCTCTCATTGATTCCATTAAAGAGGATGAAGACGTGGTACGGAGATGGTGGATTAAGTCCGGTTGATCGAACTGTTCACCTGAAATTGAATACGGCTCCTAATCATAAGATCTAGAAGTTAAATGTTATCGAGTTCAACGCTAATCGAAATTTAATACTGCATTTAAAGCCTTTTTCTTGCAGTTTAATTTAGTGGAAATGGTTGTTGAATAAAAGAAATGGAAATGGGCTTTAATTTTAGCTAAAAGTGCAATTTCATTTTGCTAAAATGTAAAATATGAATCAAGAAATGGAAAATGCCAAGTGCTGGTGTATAAAATTGGTTTCTTGGGAATCGGGATGACTTAGGCTGACATTAAAGTGTTGCATTTTGTTTACATTTTAATTTTTAATGCAAGTTTCTACTTACATGCTGTGTCAGCTATTAGTGATTTTTGCATCACTGCACTGCAATGCATTCACAGATGTAATGAGCAAAGCAAAAATATAAATATTTGCTTACTCGATTTACATGTTATGACCACTTTAAGAAGTTGCAGTTCCCTCCAATCACTGATCAGACTTCTGCACTCAGAAATGAGGGTTTGGATTGTGTTTATCTTTGGATAAAACAAGATAAATTGTTAAGCAAAGACTTGGGTGGGAATGTTTGTTTGTTTTAAGCTGAGTTGCCATTTTGCGTCAACACCTTTTTGCTTGAGCATCATAAACTAATTTGATTGAAAAGAGGATCAAATAACTCGAGGTTAATTAAGATTTAAGGCTTGTCTGCAACTCACTATTGCAGCATTTAAATAAGCTTACAAAAAGTTAAAAGGTGTAAAGCACACACCGTATGTTCGTACCCGTTAAATTATGTAACTCTACCTTTAACATTAACATAAGATAGACTACGTTAATTTTCAAAAAATAAGTGACTTTAATCATACAGTTGACTGAAATGATGTTACAAATAATTTTAGACAATTGGTACATTTAATTTTGTGAATTAAGTGACTTACCATACTTGTATGTCACTTTATTTCTCTTGAAACGTTATTTTCAGTAGGTGGATTCGTTTTAAGTTTAAATTGCGATTTACACATTTACTTCGTTATTTTCTTTCAAGTTAGATCGAGAAAATCACAAGTTTATCCAAGACAGATTCTTTGCACCCGACTTTGCACAAGTCTAAATAATAAACGAACCCACTTACTGAGATTATGACGATATTACACTAGAAAAGGTGAAAAAAAGTCACTTAAATCTAAGTTGAACTAAAAAGTAAGCTAAACTTATATTTAAGTGACTTTTCACTTTTTCTAACAATGTCTAGATACAGTAATTTCAGGAAAGAATAAATGACATACTAAGACATATTAAGTCACTTAATTCACAAAACTGTATGCACCAATTGGCTAGAATTGTTTTTGAGATAATTTCAGCGAACTGAGTGACTAAAGTCAATTATTTTTTGAAATTGAACGCAAATACTATTGGATCAACGTCTTGAAAACGGATATTTCAAATCTGAAGTTTGTTCAACGAACTTAAAATGAAGGATGAGAATAGATGATTGCCTTAATACATTCCACATCTTCCGAAATGTCAGTTAATGTGTCAAATGCATAATGAGGCTTCCCATCTGAGATATAATTTGAACGTTGCAACGAAGGTAAATTGAATCGACACAAAGTGGCAACCTTCTCACCCTATTCCCACTCGTTATTTTTATTTTACCTTATTGAAAAACGTTGACTCCCTTATCAGCAGTCCACACACATCAATGGGCCAATGCGCAGCTTCGATCAGAAACAATTGGAACCAATTTATTTCCACCAAAACGCGAATATCGAACGAAGACAAAACAGAGAGGAATTCATTCTTCTCTACACCTTGAAGTGCACTGACCAGAATCTCCATCATTAAATTCTTCAAACTGTAAACTGGCCAGCTGCAATAACCGCCATCAAAATGCACCTTGATGATGTCACTCAATGTAGGGTTTACTATCAGGATGGCTTGTTTTGTCGGTACTACTTTCTTGAAAGGACTTTCATCAGAGTGGCGTATTCGCTGGAAAGTGTCTGGACGTGGAGAAAAGTTGCAACCGTTTCTTCGTGCCGGGGATTTGTTTTTACCAATTCGTGGACCCCTTTCAGCTTGCACGGCTAGTTTAGTACAAAAAATACATTTAAACAGTGGATAAGAGTAGGTCTCGAGTTGAGTTGCTAAAAGATTATCAAGAGCCTGATGAAGGATCTAATTGACTAGTGGTTTCATTGCCAACAGGTAACAGGGGAAAAATGCTGTTATTGGCTGTTTAGATCGCATTATTAGCCCAGCCCAATCTATGTCTCCTAATTTGGGCAGAACGAACTATTGCCTTTGGCTGTGGTTACTATGGTAACCCCATCAGTTGTTGGTCGTCATAGCAACTCCCCTTTTTGCCAGTGGAAACACTTTGGCTGAGTTTTTTCAGTTTGCTGCAATCAACTCCCTGTTGCAATTCAGGAGTATTTGTTCATGACTGATTCGAGCTTGAGAGTGGGTTGTGATACTGTGGTCTGTTAATTAGACTGCTTTACAGAGCAATAAGAATTAATATTTTTATCTCGTTTCTAAACATCTGATTTATGTTTGGGAAAAAAAGGACATGCTTTTTTGTGAACCCAAACATTTATTCAATACATTTGCTTCTAATTTATATGTGAACTGTCTGCATTTATCATGGAGGCCAAATACAGGGTATCTGATAAGTCTGGAACCAATGGGATTTATATTGCGTATGATTTACAGGTGCATAGTAAATTCACAATATTTGTTTCATGTGTCTATTCTGATACTCATGCACTTTTTTAGTTCCTTTAACGTGTTTATTTGAATATTATTTCCTGGGTAATCTTGGATGACAACTAAGAAGGATTATCTTCACTCGTTCGTCCTGCATTAACACCATTTTTAACTGTTCATTTGTTATTTTTACAATTAATTCCAGACTGATGATTAAACACCAACAATTCCAATTATTTCCAATTTGACTTGAAAAAAGAGTAAAATAAAGAGACTCAAAAAATGTGTGAAACATTTGGTCTGACACCTAAAACACATGTAAATATTTCAGACATATTACGCAAAGTACCACATGCAATTGAAATCTCCATTGGTTCCATACTTATTGGACACCCTGTACATGGAAAATCCTCAATGACTTACATCTAAAATTAGCTTCAAGTTAGATATGAGACTAAATATTAGATTTATGAAAACAACTCTGTTTAAAATGTAGTTTTTTTTAATGGCTTAATGTAGAATTAAAATTCTAATGCTAGCTGCTTACCTAGTGCATTAGTTTTAGGTCGTTCAAATGACTAGAAAGTGGCTTCAATTTAAGACCATTAATTTTAGTTGTTTAGCTTTACTGTACAATTTTAAACTTTTTTTTAGGCTTTTATGCCTGAAAAAGGTTTAGAAAAACTTCTTTAAATTTTTTTGGACTTTACCTGTGCTGTTCATATTCGAAGCAAAACACTTCCGGAGCCTGCAGCACGGACACCAATTTCTTCTAGCTTTGTCAATCACGCACGAATACTTCCCAGCTATTTTACAACAATAAATTATTTTTAAAGAAAATTTACAAATTGGTTCACTCACTGATGCAAGCATAAACCACTTTTTTCCTAATGCTTCTCTTAAAAAAGCAACTGCAGCCATCACAACAAAAGACACCATAATGTTTGCCATAACTCTTGTCACCACAAACTTTGCACTCCACAGGTAGTGGCAAGGATCGACCTGATGAAGAGAAACAACTCGTCCGTTTGAGTAGATTAGGAAATTGAAACAAGAGGCTTCTAAAGACAAGATCTTACCCATGTGCATGTGAGAAAATGAAGTGAGGAAATGAGTCACAAGTGACCAAGAGCCATTCTTTTATTAAGGACACTTGTGAGTTCAGGTGCTTGTTTACTTACTGCTTTTGTGGTTTTAGTGGCTACTATGTTTAAGGTTTGCAATTGGAAAAACAGCTGAAAACACCGAAATGGAGTGAACGGTGTATTAATATTGAATGATCATGAATTAGTAATTTATCCATTTGATGCTCTGTTAGAGATGATGTGTATTTTTTGAACGAAATTGAAAATGTAAGATTTATATAAAATAGAAAGAAATATTTATTGCGTAAGTGTAAAGTGATAGATTTATTGCTGGACGACAGTAAATCGATTTAAATTGAATTTAGCAGTGGTCTGTAGGACTTTCCTTCAATTTGAATGTCACCGTCTGGTAATGAACTTCGGCGAAGAGCTTTATTAAGATTTTGTTTCCACCTAATGAAGTTAGAAGGAAATAAAATTTAAGTCGCCAGGAACCCACTTAGGCCATTTACAGTTACTTTACATCACGCGATTTTAGCCAGTGCAAATTTCTACTGACTGCTTGATAACTTGTCAAGAATAGTTATGGATACTCTCGTTTGGAGCTAATGATGATTGTTTTCATCACTTTTAGTGCACAGCTGTGAAAGGAAGATCGAAAATAATGGTATCTGAAAGTGTTGATACCAGCCATGATTAGCTTGCCATTTCACACAGTATTGTGGAATGTGACAATGCGTGATTAGATCCCTCAATCAATCATCATTGGCTAGAACGATAGTATCCATTACATTTATGGTCAATAGAGGTTATTGCAAAACAAGGACATAACAAAATGTTGGCACAAACAATGACAGTTATACATCAAATTTCTATTACCAACTAGGAATTTTCCACTCATTTTGGGATTGGATTTGCTGAATGGACGGTTTAACTTTAATTAGCGCATTATTACAGTTGGTTGGTGATGATGATGTTGATATGGTCTGAGCTGTTGTGTTTAAATTGGTTGTTGTTGTAACCGAATTTGAATGAGACTAATGTGGATTTAATTAGTTGCGGGTTTGTTTCAGGTAGTTGATTTCAAATTACTTTAGTGAAAAAGACAGACGAAGATTGGTCTCTTTGACTTTGACGGTTTAAGTATTTAACCAGAGCTTTCTGGACTTTTTCATTCATGGCACAGTGGAAAATGAAGATAAATAAACCCTGAGTCACAAAGACAAGAAAGTTAATTTAAAGGATGAAAAATGTGGCAATTAAGAGATGGAACACACTTGAACTGAATTGAAGATAGCAAAGATGTAGGCAAAAACTATGGAGTTGTCATCCACATACATGAAACCAAACACCCATGTTAAGCCGAGGAGAGGAATTAAGGTCGCAGATCTTCTTATCCAAGCTCTGGGAAATTAATTCGGAAATTAGAAAAATGGAAAAAAAATATTAATGAAAATGAATTTTTAATTTTCTTTTAATGTTAAGCTTACTTAGCTCTCTCTACTCTGCTATCATTTCTTTGACTATGAACTGAAGCTGCTGCTCTTAGGGCAAGAATAAATATAATGCAATTAAACTATTATTTTCAAAAAGACAAGAAAATGCATTAAATATTTAAAAAGTTGCTATTTAAAATTAGTACTTACCAGAATTACTATTAGCATTGGTCCGACAAAAGAAAATAAAAAACTATCTTCTGTAGAAAGCCAACAACTATTTAGAAAGAAACTTGAGATTTTAAAAGGTTGTGTTGATTATTGATTAAATTTACTGTTTTTTGGTTCCATAGCCCGAGGGCTTACATATGGCTGAAATGGCCACAATAATAGCTGGTAAACCTAAAAAATTAAAAGTTTGTTAGAAAAATTTTAAAAGTTCTGCACTCAATTGTTTCTGTTACCATATCCAGTTAAATAATAATGGCAAGTTTTTTGATCCTTTGTATTAAATATTTTAATGACCAATACATAGATATGAACTCCTTCCAATGCAATCCATACAAAGGCAGCCAGCCAAAAAAAATGTAAAAATCCAGCAATTATAGCACAAGTTGCCTGCAGTTTTTGTAAATATTGATCAGGCAATCAAATATAATGTAATTAGAAATTACCATGCTTTCAGTCTTATCCAATCCAAAGAGTAATATTAATTGAGCTATCAACAAACAGGCACTTAAATTGCAGTGAATTGTATTTCTAAGACACCACAGGGGCCTAATTAATTTGAAAAAGATCAATAACAATGTTATTATGCGCTTTATGAAGAATTAAGTCTAATGAACTATTCACCTGAGCATTATAAAAATTGAACAAGTGATGCTTAAACAAATTATTGATAAACTACAACCTAATATTGTGATCCAAGTAAGAGCTAATGTGTGGGTAGTATCTTTCTGCAATTTAGTTTGTAATTAAGGTACAACATATTTGTTCTATAACTCGTAATTACCTTGATAATGTCGTGGAGATCCATCAATAAAGCAAAGTTTGTTAAATGATTGCAATGGCAAACTGTGTGCGTTTTGTTGGTTAAATAATTGAAGCAGCCATCTACATCCCATCTGTGTGTCCTGAAGAGAAAGCATGTCTTTATAAAGTTACCACGTAAAACATTCAGGGCCAATTGCACTAAGAAAGATTAAATTGCCAGTTAATAAATCTTCGGTTTAGATAACTTGTGATTTTAAACCAAGTGTTAAAAATTTTCATTGCACCAACCTATTCAAATCGGCTCTTAAGTCTTTTAACAGTTATCCAGTTAATGTTGGGCTTTATTTTAAATGAGCTTACGTTAATAACTAGAAAGGGATGAGGTATTACTAATTGCAATTAATTATTAAAAACCATCCCCATATTAATTAAAGTCAAAAATCGATGGTTAAATGGATTTTTGATTCCTGCAAATGACAGTTAAAGGTGTGACAGAGCATTGATCTATCAGAAAATTTTGCTCCATTTGCATTTAGCTTTTTTATTATGAATTTGATAGATATAATGAAACGTTTCCTTATGGGTTGTTACTTTAATTTGAAGGAAAGGATAGACATAAGATAAAACGTCAGTGACATCAGTTTTAAGAAAAGAGTACCGGTAATTAATTTAAAGTGGGTGGTCAAATCCAATAATAAGATCAGTTAAAGATTCAACTGGGATCAAGTTGGATTCAATTAATACCAGTTTGGCTCAGCTTTTAACTTATTTCCACAAGTCAATTGACCCATATAACATTTTCTCAAGCTGCTAAGGCTTATTTCACTAAGATTTGCTTCTTACTGTGTGTTCCAAAAAGCACAAATTCCACTAATTTCAGAAGCAGTTTCATTGATCTGTTGAATGGTAATGACGACATAATTGTCTTCAAAATGAAAGGAAGATGCTTCCGGGCCCAGTGAAGCTCCAATAACATGAGAATTGATTGCCAGTTGTTTGAATTCATCCCGTGTAGGCAAAACAACACTTAAATTTTTGAATTTGGTGAACACAATTTTGAGTGATTCATTTGCCGAGGTAATGACGTCGTTTGGAATTTGAATAGAATCAGAACCAAACCGTGTTTCGATTGGTTTTTCCTGATAAATCACTGGATCCATGTTCAAAACCCGCATTTCTAAGATAAAAAAAATATAATTTAGATCTAAATTATTTTAATGAAGAGGCATTACCAAATTCATTTTTCTGTATAGTTTGAGAAGAATTGATGGGGAGAGCTTTTGCTAATGAATAGCCCACAGTATCAACTGATGTTAGTAAATGAGTGGAAATTGGAGCACGTTCAGTTTTCTTTAATGAAACAATTAGTGTAATTACCTGAGCAATTAGTAACTCATATTTACATTTGCGAAATCCAGCCATGCTAAAGTGTTTTGTTGATCCAGCATCTGATCGATAATATCTGCAATTAGGTCAGTGAAGTTTAGGGCTGAGTCGAAGTCGAAATCGACCTCGGCATCTGGCGTCATTTTTTCCTCTTGTTGTTGTTTTATCTCGTCTACTAATTTCAAGACGTGAACCAAGTCGGTTCCGTATAGAGCTTGTTTTTGAATTTCTTCAAGAACAATTTGGGCTTTTTTCTCTGGGTCTTCGCTGATAGACTCCACCTATTGCATGAAATTGTTAAAAATGTCGAAACGTGATTTCGGATCAGCTTAACATGGCATTTCCGGTTGCATTTGCGGCTTAAAATTTAAAGCTTCTTAGTTTCTACTGAGTAGATTAAAACAAGTAAAAATGCCTATTTAATTTACTACAAGTGAATTCAAAGTGATAAAATGACACTTTTAATTAAGTTGTTGCTGCGGCTTTTATTGCTGTAGCAATCTAGTAGAAGACGTTAAAATTTAATGTCAACCGGAAATATATTTCTATTTTAATTGTTATTGCTTACATTGATTAGTTCTACTAAGTTTGAAAGAGATTGACACTCGATCCAGCTAGGACCTGTTGGAGGATAAAATTGTCCTGTAGTACCATTGCAAAACCACTTGGCAAAACCTTAATCCAATAAAATATAATTCTTTAGTTTAAAGACATTTTACTCTTAAATCTATTAAAGTGCTGTTACCAGTTGAGTTAATTCCACAAGGCAAAATTTGCATTTTGTTGCCATATGTTTTCGGCCATAATGACACTCCTCTGTTATTTTTAAATGTCTTTTCTATGCAGGAAATTGGTGTAGTGGTGAAAAGTGGAATTGAAGTTGAACTGAGTTTTACTTCTGTTTAATAAGAACAGAAGCATAATATTTTTGGGAAAAGAATAGCACTATTGTTAATATACCTGTGTGTGATGTATCTGTGGTCGTATTCACGTCTTTGATGGGAGGTCTGATTTCAATTTCTGTAGTTACCGGATAATCTATTAGCAAACGAAAAAATATATAATTTATAGTACAAATTACAACATTTAAATCATCAATTTTACTTGATGGCGGCATTGCACAAATCGCAAAATTCAGTTTAGTACGCAGTGAACAGTCAGAAATGTTTGTCACATTAATAATCCTTGTTTTAATATCAATTTGTGCTACTGCACACGGCACAGATTCTCTAAAATTTCACAAAATTTAAGGAAAAATATAGTTAGAAATTTGGTTAAATCATATTATAGTATACAATGCAAACACAACTAACAAAGTTGAATGTTTATGCATTTATGATTTATACGAAACATGAACTATTTTTTCAAGATTTTTAACCGTCACCGGTTTCCACCTTACTCTTCATCATCTTGAGAATCTGTAGATGATCCTCCAATCCACACACGTGTTGGCTCTGACATTATTCGATCAAGCAGCAATAGCCTCAGGTTGCGGTCAATCTCTGAAGGCAAAGTCAAATCTCCATTGTAAAGTCGCTTGCAATCCGATTTAGCTTCGACCCAATATTTCAGTTCGGGTATTAGTTTAATGCATAATGTTTCTGGGTATGAATTATTTCTAACATGAAGATTTTGAGGACAGGAACCTAAAATAACAGTAATTTAACCTTAAATTTATCTAAACACAAAATTGTACCAGTTTCCCGAGCGAAATTGCAAATTGATGGGTAGATTGATCCACTGGCTGCATTCATCCAGGATTTACGATTAACTGGTACTAATGAAAAGAAATACTTGTAATTAGATAACTTTAGTCTAATGCCCTGTTATTTATAAGTTTTAACCATGCTTAGAATTACCGAAATTATTATCCCAGACCGATCCCTGTGGTATTACTGTGAGCATATGATCTAAAACTGATTTAGGTATAAAATTTGATGATGATGCAGGAAGATGAGCAAGTTTTCCTCCATAAGTAGCACAAGTTTCATACGCTTCTCGCCATGTCAGTGATCCTTGAATCACGTACCAACAAGATGAATTTTTTTTACCAGGGTACCAAAAACTGTTTTTGGGTGGTGGACAATAAAAACCTAGAATTAACAAAGTACGGTACATAAAATTGCGCAGTTGATAGAAAATAATCAATTCTAACCATGTTCTTTTTCACACGATGCCCGGACGATTAGTGTTTTGTTGCTCATTTTACATTTCGGTTTTAAAGGTGAACTACTGTGTCGCTCTATAATTTTACTAGTATTGCAGCTTTGTTTTCCTTCACACCTTAAGAAGAAAAACATCGCTTTAATCAATTACTCATATTTTCTGCCAACTAATTACCAATATTTAACAGCAGCTAATGAATTGGGGGCAATGCACACATCATTTCTCTTAATTTCTGACTCGAGTGAAGACATTTCCTTGCAAACCTCTACATCCGGGTAATTACCATAGGCAGCAAAGGAAATGTGGAGACTAGTTCCAGTCGGACAAACCATGGCATTACACACCATGTGGTCGTCAGTATCTGTTGAATGCATTGCACTGAGTTAATAAGATTGATTTTAATGAGATTTAGTGTTAAATACATTCTGCATTATGAAGTGGTCTGTCGCATCTTTCACCTCCCCATCCCGGAACACATTTACACTGTTGTTGCAAAGTCTGGCTGTGACTAGATAAAGGCAGTTTGCAAAGTGGTAATGCATTGTAATTATACAAATCCTTTGTCAGAGAAGAAGAATTGTAAACCGGGGGATCAAGTTTTTCGCATCCAGTTGCATTACAGAATGACGTCCAAAGCAAAGGTCGATCGTCTGTAAAAAAATAATAATTTAATAAAAATCTAAATTGCTTTTTTTGCACTGAGATAAAGATAAAGAATGCACTTATCTTTGAATGCGGTATAAATAAATAAAAAAAAAAAAAAAAAAGGGAAAAGTCATTGCTGTATACATGGTAAACAAACACAAACCGTGTAATCAGTTGCGATCCTTTGGAAATGGGCATGACCAATTTTCAAAAGTGGGCAAAAGATGGGAGTTTTTTCTACCTATTTTAATTTGAGTCGTGTTCATCAGTTCGACGATTTTCGGCGCTAAATTTGCCATTTCTTCGGCATCCAGGTGCGATGTTAATTTAGCATCATAAGTGCTGCATTTATGAAAGCCCACTGGATGTGGAAGCGGGTTGAAAATCACTTTGTAACATGCATCTTTCCCTTTGATCCATCCCGATTCACATTCTAACGTCGCAAGTGGACTGAGATAATCTAATGTCGAACGAATTAGAAATTTAAATTCGTATTTACTTAAACACAGTATGATGTGAATTCTTTACTTGTAGTCAAATGACAAATTCCATTTCCATTACAAAACTTATCTGAGCACTTTAATTGCACACTAGGCGTTACTCCTAGAGAAATATGATAAGTTAACTTTTTTCTTTTTCTTTTTCTTTTTTAAAGAGAAAGAGTTGTGTAAACTTACCACAAAGTAGGAGAACGATAAGGAAATACATGTTTTCGAACTAGTTACTCATTGGTGAATTTCATGCTTTTCTCTGAATGTCATTTGATTCGATTTGCCAGTGTTGCTCTCAGTTGTTTAAGTTGATCATTTAACAACAAATGCTACAAAAATACTTTCAACTCAGTATGTAGTTGGGTTTATAACATATCTACGCGGAAACTAATAAATTACCGTGAAAACTTTATCATTTTATAATTATACAATCTAATCTTATCTTATGTATTTGTGTCGTACTGTATGTGTCATATTTTATTGAAAACAGGTAAAAACAGCCAATCGCTTTCCTGGATGTCCCAGGAAACAGTGAAAGTTGATACAATGTGCGACCAATATTTAGAAAAATTTATTTTTATTCATTGCTCCGAGCTGGTCATCAATTAAATTGGTTACTGACAGTCAGTAAACAATCTTCAACGTTGCAACGTGGTCCCGTCTCATTTTTTAAACTTTTTCTTTGCGCATTACTTTTAATTTGTGTTATAAAATGATTAAGCAGATACAATAAAAATATTGATCCAGCGAAAATGGGAGGGGAAAATGATTATATAGCCCTGAAGACGTGTACTTCATTGATTTCTCGTGAGATTACAGCTGCTTTTAGTAGCTTTGCAGGAAAAAAAACTAAAAACACCTTTAAAAAATGAAAACAAAATTTTCATGTAAATCATGTGAATTTTATTTTACTAGATGAAGATAAAACATTCAAATATACGAGAAAGCATCCATTTTTTTCTATAATTTTATTTTTTACACAGAGCCCTCTGTGAACAGTCTGAAACTGACGCCTCTAAGATGGGTTCTATCGTTCGGCCAAGGACTAACTTGGTTTGAAAGATTGAGGTTGAATCTCCATCTACTTGGTATAACTGTTAAATTTAAACATAATAAGTAGCTAATTACTTCAATTCCGGTTGTTATATTTAGTAAAATACATAATGCCACAACAAACGTGCTGCCATTGCTCAAACATAGCGACAAACAAAAAAAAAAAAAAAAACATTTAGCGCAAGTGATGGTTTACGGTTCAGCGGTGGCGGCGGCGATAAAACGAAGCATGTGCACAGCGATTATATTTTTACTGCATCAGCTTTTATTTGGTTACATATCAAGTGACAAACCACGGGACTTGATTCCGTCTTGAATTTGTAGAGCTCGATTGGCGACTTTGCTCGCGTTACCGACATCATCTGATGAGGCTGTTGTCCTTACACTTGAAGTTGCCGTGCACGAGTTTGATCGGGACTAAAAAGAAGAAAGGGATCTAATATAAATTCAAGAGAGTAAAAGTCGATTTTCTGCTCTCGTGTTTTTTTTCTTTACTTTTGCTTAAGCATACTTTATTAAAGAAAGACGAAGCCGATCGCTCTCGTTGAAGTTCTATGTATCTGCTTACAACTTGCTGAACTTTCTCATTTCGTGCGCAGTGAAAGATGAATATAAACAAACCCTAATGCAATGATAATTATTAAGTTACAAATAGTAGTTGGAAAATGTTCCATTTCACGTCGGTGGAAAAGACAGGCGATTTATTGAACAATTGAAACAAAATTTCATAAATAAATTCACAATTTTTGACAATTAAGAAGTCCTCATCTGTCTTTTCTCACATTTCGTTTGAATCGAACAATTTCTACTAATATTTTAGCTACAAACTTGTGCTGAGTTGAAAATGGCAAAAAAATAGGCAAAAATTATGGAACTGTCATCCGCGTACATAAAACCGAAAAGCCATGTCAGTCCGAGAAGTGGAATTAACGAGGCAGAGCGTCGTATCCACAATCTAGAAATTAATTTAGGTAATGCAAAAGAAACGACATTATAAGCAGTAATAATTAATTAATTAATAAGTGAATTTATTTTATTAAGTTATTACTTGGTTTTTTCAACCATGCAGTCATTTCTTTGACATTTGACTGAAGCCGCGGCTTTCATGGCCAGGACGAAAATAACACAGTTAAACTGATGGGAGAAATAAAAATTGCATTTATAGAAATGTCAGGAGTCGTTTAAAAATTAATTTACGTGCCGAAATGACAACCAGCATTGGTAAAGCAAAGCTGAAAAGAAATCCGTTGTCTGTCGACAACCAACAACTAAACCAAAGAAAGAAAGAAAGAAAGAAAAAAATAAAAGGGTTGAATTATAAATTGTACACATAAATTACTATTTTTTAGTTCCATATCCTGATGGCCTACAAGAAGCCGATATGGCAACAGTCAAAGCTGGCAGTCCTACAAGAATATAGTAATTTATTTAATTAGAAACGGCGTTGTACGAGATTAAATTTTTGAAAGTGGTGTGATTTACGAAATTCAAGTGCGTTCTTTAAAGCAGTCGGAAATATTTTAATAAAATGAATGCCGTGTATTGCGGGAAATCTGCTTTAGTTTCCCTGCAATACTTGTGTGCATGGCGAAAATGTGAAAAGATGATTACATAGCTTTATAGCAATGAGCTCATTGCTTGTAGACATGTACTTTATTGATTTCTCGTGAGATTACTGCTGCTTTTTTTTGCGGCTTATCTCAGAGAAAATGTGAACAAGCAGTTGGAATTCAGATTTTAATGAAATACAGTGGAACCCGTTTATAACGTTTTTTTAGGGACCGGCTCGAAAATGACGTTATAGCCGAGTTTACACTATATCCGTTGTTTGTTCTGGATGCTTTCTGTTGTTAATTAATTGTAATAACAGCATCAAAAGTTTAAATATATATATTTTATTTGCAAATTTAGGCTATAAAAGGGTAAAATTCATACTTCGGATCTTTGAAACCTTACGTTATAAGCAGGTTTCCGCTATAAGCGATTACGTTATATCCTAATTTTTTTCTATTGATAGAAGAAGGTTTCAGCCGGGGGAAATAAAAAATTACGTTATATAACAGGGTTTACGCTCCAAGCGAGTACGTTACTCGCGGGTTCCACTGTATAAGCAAAAATCTGAATTTTTTTGTTTTTATATTAAAAAAAAAAAATGCAAATTTAAAGGTATTTTTTTTCAGTTTAAAGTACCGTATTTATCACACTATTTTCAAATTGCAACACTTTGGTGCACTCTGAATTTATTACCATATCCAGTAAGGTAATATAACCAAACTTTCTGTTCAGCTGTGTCAAACACTTTAACAAGTAGTACATAAATATGCACTCCTTCTAATGCAACCCATGCAAAGGCTGCTAACCATGCAAAATGTAAAAGACCAGCTATAATACCACAAAACAGCTGGAACAAATTGGATTAAATTATAAATAGACTAAAACAAACTAATCAAAAAAAAAGCGCAAAACTTTACCCTATTTTCTGTTCTGTCTAATCCGACTAAAAGAATTAGCTGAGCTACTGCTAAAGTAGCACACAAATTGCAATGAATAGTACTTCTCAAACTCCATAAAGCTCTGCAAACAAAACAGTTTAAAATATTAAGACATGCAACGTAATAGAGTATTATAATATATGTAAATCCTTTTACCTAAAAGCAACGAAAATAATACAACTGATGCTTAAACAAGCAATGGATAAACTACAACCTACAATTGTAATCCACGTGAGGGCAATCGCATGTACGCTGTCAGGCTGTTCGAAAGGAAAATCAATTGATTAAACAGCTGTGATTGGCACCTTAAATATTCATTAGACAACTCACTTTAAGGACGTCATTCATATCCATTAAGACTGCGAAATTAGTTAAGTGATTGCAGTAACAAATTGTGTGTGTTTGATTAGTCATGTTGTTGAAACAGCCGTTTGTATCCCAGTACCGCGTTCTGAAATGTTTATTGTCCCTTGTTTATTTTTAATTTAACAAATTAATTTTGAGTGATACTCACAACATGTTCCAGAAAACGCAAATTCCACTGCTTCCCGCCGCTGTTTTCCATATGTGTTTGTAGGTAATGATCACAAAATCGTGTTCAAATTTGTAAGATCGATTTTCGGAGCCAAACGAGGCTCCGATCACGTCAGTTATGAGTTTAAATCGATCGAATTGGTTCCCGAGTAGTTGGTTACTGGGTAAAATCACACTGACGTTCTTGTATTTGGTGAACACACTTTTAACTGAGGTTTCGTTAGAGTTGTTGATAACTGTGTTGGGGATTTGGATCGATTCGGAGTCAAAGTTAATCAAAATGGGTTTATCTGTGTAATAATTCGGTTCTAAGTTGGATACACGCAAATCTGAAATTAAAGTTATTGTGTATGAAAATTTGAAAAATTCCAAATTTCAAAACTTCCAACAAAAAATTCCGAATTTTAACTATATTGTAAAATAAAAATTTCTACAAAAAAAAAAAAAAAAAAAAAAAAAAAAATGCCACCAAAAAGATATGTACTTTAAAAGCACCGAATTACATTAAAACGTAATGGAGTTCTTGCAAAAACTCTCATCTTCTGCCGAGTTCATTATTCAATCTTCTCAAGACAAACGGCAACTTTAAACATGTTAAATCCAATAAAAGTCAAAGGTTTTATTCAACGCTTGAAAGCAAGCGAAAAGTGGCAGGAAGACTAATCAATTTACAGTTAAATTACCGACTAAAGCTATTGAAAAGCTAAAAAGCTAAAATGTCTACTCAATTGAGCCAGTAAGAAGTTAGTGTTCAAATTTTACCAACTGCTTTTTTCTCAATGGTCACTGAATCATTGGATAAAACTGCCGCTAATGAAAACCCAGCTGTGTCCACTGAAGATAGCAAGTGGGATGAAAGTGGGACGCGTTCGGTTTCCTTGCCGAAAAAAATAATCAGCTATGATTTGGCGAAAAGAATTAGCGAAAAGTAATCACTTACGTTGTGGTAGTCCAGCCATGCAAAGATGTTGTGTTGACTAAGCAACTGGTCAATTATGTCAACGATAAGCTGGGTGAAGTTCAAAGACGTTTCCAATTTATCCTCGATGAGGGATAAAGCTTTTTCGTGTTGCACTTGCATTTCGTCCACTAATTGCAACACTTGCTTCAAGTCGGAGCCGTAAAGCGGCTTTTCTTGAAGTTCGTCCAACACCACTTGAGCTTTTTCATCCGGATTCGTTTGCTCCTTCTGGTCAGTTTAAGTTTACCTTAAATTTGTGCTTTTATTGTGCTGATGTTTAATGTGCATACCTCTACTAGTTCCTGCAAATTAGATAGTGTATGGCATGCGCTCCAATTTGGTCCTGTCGACGGAGAAAAATCACTCGTTGTTGCGTTGCAAAACCATGTTGCAAAACCTTTAAAATTAAACAATTTACAACGAGAGGTTAAGTTAGGTTGTCTTTGAAACTCTATAAATTATTGATTATTAAGATTATGTTTAGACTGCTTACATTGTCAATTATTATTGAAGTTAATGTTCACTAATTATCTATTGCATTGTTGGTTACCTGGGTACCCAAATTCAGTGCATTATTACCATTCCTGAAATGTATTAAACTCACTCCATAAGCATCCTTTCTCCAGTAGACATCTTCCATTCTACGGCCCCACACAAATACATCATTCTTTTTGTCAATTATGGCAATTACAGATTGTTACTATATTAAGACCAAACAATCATCTTACCAAGTTACATTATTTTAGGCACCTTTCAATATTTTGTCAGATATTTTGTGCATAGTTTCAGCTTTTCTCTTTAGTTATTAAATTTGGGCGAGTCTATTTCAATGAAAACCAGCTTAAGCATGTGGGGGAGATATGCAATCTGTGTCAGTTATCTCACAAAATATTGTGAGGTGCCTAAAACAATTTCAGAGAATTATATAACGTGGCAAGATGATTGTTTGGTCTTAAATCATAACAATCTGTGATTGACAAGTAGTGAATTTCTCTTTGTTAGACGATACCGTACTTCCAGTTTTGTAACGGAATTTAAATTTGAAAGAAATCAACTTCATCAGGGGATCTCGATATCTTTAAATGGTTAATTTAACCAAAAATGTTTTACAGTTGAATCCCGTTATAAGTGTTATAACGAACCCGCATATAATGTCAATTCTGTACTAATTCGTCTCAATATAACGAAAACCCGTTATAACAAACGAATTTTTTGGTCCCTTGAGCTTCGTTGTAACGGGGTTCGACTGTATTAGCCCCTTTAACTGTAAATATAACGAACAGGTAACTCTTAGCTTTCCTGCAGTGTTTGCTTCCAAAAACACTTTTTCTAAGCTTTTCCCTCTTATTTGCGCAAATTTAGCCGAAAATTGTCTTACTGTAAAAGCTTGTTCCACCCTCAAACAGTTTTTAGTCAGTTTTAGTTTGACAAACAAAAGTTTTGAGACCTTCTGGGCTAAAATAAGTAAAAATTACCTTCCGAGTTTTGTCCTGGACAAGGCACAGTTTGAGTTTCACCACCTTCAATTTTCTTCCAAATTGACATTCCTCTGCCATCAATAAATACTCTTGCTTTGCAGGATGCAGACCTTAATGTTTGTGGTGAGATAGAAGGTTGCTGGGTCGGTTGTGTTGATTGGGTTGGGTGGGATGACTGCAAATGGTGAGTTGGTCTTGTAATGATAGTCAAGTTGGTAAAAGCCATAAACGGTGTTGTTTCAGAAAACGCTTAATGAAAATAAAACAAAATATGAAATGTGTTTCAACTACTCAAAATGAAGCACTAACGTATAGTACTGAACGCAGGTGTTGATGTTGATTGAGTGCTCTTTCCAGTTGTTGTTCCATGATCTGGATCTTCTACGTAACAATAATTTTTTCAAATTCAAAGATGCAAAAAAAAAAAAAAAAAAAAAAAAAGTGGCAATCAATATCTTGGTTTATGAAGTTTTTGTGGTTTTTGAAAATAGTTTTTAATACACAAATGCAAACAAAAACGATTTTCTAGACTAAAAAGCACAAAAACTTCAAAAACCATGATTGAGTGCCACTAGTGATTTACCTATCGGCGGAAGAGCGCAAATTGCAAACTTTTTTTTAGTTTGCATAGAACAATCGTGATTTCCTTCAGCTGTGATCATCTGTGTAGCATTATTTATGTGTCCTGAAGTGCACTGCTGAGGAACCCTGCATTCAAGAACAAATTACAATCGAAGTCAGTTATTTTCAATTATTTCTAACGCACTTATTAACATCTCTGCTATCATTAGACACTCCCGCAATCCAGAAATCCAACACTCGCTCTCTCATTTGCTGGCTCAAATAGTCCAGAAGAACCTTCTTGTTCTTGTCCGAATACGAAACTAAACTGCCTTGGTTGAATCTCTTGCACTCCGCTTTCGCTTCACCCCAATACTTCAATTCGTGCATCATTTTGTAACAAACATTCTCATCGTTGAGTGCAGTTCCATTATAAGGGCATTTCCCTAGATAAAAGTACAAGTCTTTCACAAGAATTTAGAGAATCTAATGCTACTTCCGGTTATATAACGCTATTAATTTTTAAAGTCTAAATACAACCGGAAATACGATCTTAGAGCGAATTACCATTCTGAGGCGGAAAAGTGCAAACAGCTGGATAAATTGATCCCGCAAGGGCACATTTCAATTTATCGTGCTCTTTAACCTTGTGAGGCGTGGCTTTATTTCCATGCAAATCCACGTGTAAATGGGGACAGTCTTCGGTTTGCCTACCGCAAATTAACTTTGTAATTTCAGGTGCAAATGAATTTATTTGACAAATGTCTTACGGTCCCGATATCGCCGTTCCCTTTTCTCTGCCGGGCCCTGGACTTACGGCAATCCAAATATTGAACGACGTATAGGATGTTTGATCTAAAAATTCCTTAAGAGCCATATTTTCGCTTCCAATCGGCGGCACAAAGGCAAGACTTCCTCCTTGAACTGAACAATAATCGAGTGCTTCCCTCCATGTTAATTCACCTTGAATTAAGTGCCAACACGTGTTTCCATCAACCAGAATCGATTTACTTTTACCGTCAATTAATGGACAATTAACCAGATCTAAAACGCAAAAGCAACATTTTAAAACGTTGGATCTCATATTCAAGATTAACGCTTTATGAACTTACTCGTTTTACACGATGTTCTTACGATCAAAGTTTTCTTTGCAACTTGACACGTATTGTTTAAAATCGGCCCGTGTTGATTTAACTGTTGATTAATATTACATCTTTGTTTACCTTGACACCTAAAATAGCATTCTTAAGAACATGAAACACTTTTATCGTGCATACGTTACCAATATTTCACTGCCGTTAGTGAATTAGGCGCCATGCACACATCTTTTATTTGCTTTAATTCATCTTTTATCGCTGTCAAATCTTTGCAAATCTTCACGTCTGGATAATGACCAATGGCAGCAAAATCTATTTGCAGTTTCGTACCGATGGGACACGAAAGTTCACCGCACGCCATGTAATCAGCAGTATCTGGAAAAAATACTCGAATAGAGTTGCGGAAATATTGTAGAAAAAGTAAATGGGTGTAACTCTAGATTAAAATTTCTCAGCTCTCTGAAAACCAGAATTCAAAAGTGATTAGGCGCTTCGATGCGTCTATTTGAGACGAAATGATTTCAGCCAATTGGTCAGATTTGGCTATCGGATGATAAGAAATTATCAATGTATAAGATGGGAAAAAATAATCTTAACAAAATTATTAGAATTTATTTTTAATTGCCTGGCGGAGTTTCAAATTTTGCCGCCTTTTGAGTCGTCGATTCGCTGCTCCCTTTTCCCATCTCGGGTTAGTGTTTACTGTTTACCCATTAAAATGGTAGGAACCAGATATACAGAGTCAACATTTATCGATATATTGACAATTGTGATGCTGTCTGTGCAGAAATGCCAAAATAATGCACATTTTTGGAAGTTTTGGAAGTTTGGGAAGTTCAACTTCAAAATATTTTCCGCCACTTCCAAACTGTGCCGCCACAGACCCAGGATTAGGAAATTCTGGAAATCCGCCAGTGTTCAAATTAAACATTATATTTACCAGCATTAGTAGGAACGACGTCACACTTAACCCCTCCCCAACCTACTAGACATTTGCACTGTCTACGGTGTTGTTGACGATTGGTATTAAGAGACATTGTGCAAAACGGCAACGCGGTGTGTCTTTTGTCACTCGTCCTATCAGTAGTGTTGTAAAAGGGCGGTTTAATTTTATCGCACTCGAGACCTTTACAATGCGACGTCCATAATTCGGGCCTCTGGTCTTTTCATTCAAGGAAAAAAAAAAAAAAAAAAAAAAGAGAATTCCAATCTTTAATTCCATTTAAATTTTATTTATTTTTTACATAATCTCACCCTTTTTAACCTGCATCAGGTCCATCAAGTTTATCAATTGCGGGCCTAAAACACGCAACTGATTAATGTCTTGTTTCAATGCTAAAGTGGCACCTGGAATGTCTTTGCACAGCTCTTGAGCCGTGTGATGAGGGCTGGCATTCCAAATCACTCGGAAACATCTATTTTTCCCTTTGATCCATCCAGACGGGCAGTCCAAAGAAGATACCGAGACGAGATAATCTGCGCAAATTACAATTAAAAACAGATTTCAAGCGTGAAGAGATGAATTTTTAATTTTGTACCTGACACGAAGTGACAAATGCCGCTATTATGGCAGTAGTCATCGGAGCACTTGAGTTGAGCACTTGCTATTAGCCCTAAATTCAAATTAGAATTAACATTAATAAGCAGCTAATAGTTCAAAATTAAATGAAATGGGAAGTAATTATTTTTCACTAGGAACAAATTTCAACGCTAGACGGCAATGTTAATTTATTCAAGAATTTGTGCATTTTTAAATGCTATTTTATAGTTAAACATAAACATCCTTTTATGATATTTTTACATTGTGTAAACAAAATCTACGATGAAATCATTGAAATATGAAGTTTTAAAGAATACTTACTGAGAAATAAGAGACCAATAACAAGGTGCATGGCGTTATGGAATAAACTTTTCTCATTTGTTTGTAATGTATTGTAGAAGAAAAGAGGTACAGCTGATTTTGGTCGTGTTCAGGTAAAAATTTATCTCGAATCCCGTTACACCAATCAAGCCGTAACCTAGGTAAGAGATTAAAGTCCACAGTTGAGAAACTGTTGAAGCGAAACGACATCTTAATTACAATTTTTGCGGCAATAAATTTCAAACATTTGATTAATTCTGGGCGGTGAATGATTACAAAAGTCTGATAAGCTTAAAGTGTATAATTTATGTTAGTTCACACTTAGAGAGTATTAAAATATAAAAAAGAAAACAGTTTTAGCTCTGTTGCTACTTACTTTTTAGAGAAATTGCCTCAATTTCATTTAGGAAAAGAGAAAAACATCTCGCTGCAAATGACTTCTATGAAAGAAATTATTTTGTGTTGCTAGCGAGTATCAGGTTAAATGTAAAGGTAATTCGATACACAAAAGCTCGATTGAATTATTATTGCAGACATGAAGTTTTACGATCGACTGTTTTCTCCGAAATTCGTGTAAGCCGAGTATTCCTTCTAGTGATTAATCTTTCTTTTTTTTTGTATTTATTTAATAAAATATGTTTTTATTCATTTACATTACTGCCATTTTATAAAACTCATTCATATTTAATACCTCAATTAAAAAAAGCTAGAAAAAAATAGGTTTCAGTTCCAGGAAGATGTAACTTTACACACCGTTCATCTTTTTTTTTTTTTTTTTTTTTTTAAAAGTTATATCCTTTTAAATTTTGTTTTTAATGTTTTATTTGACAAAAAATAATCCTTAGGTGGTTGCCAGTGCGTGAAATACTGCTTTATATTGTCCATGACCTTCAATTAAGTAGATACCTTCACAGACATGATGAAGGTTATTAAAATCACATTAAAAACACCAGGAACTATATGAAATACATCGAATAAACATCGATAAATGTTTAATAACATTGAAAAAAAAACAACACGAAACTGACAAATATAAACTTTATTTGACTCTAAATTGACAAATTTTCACCTTTAAGCACAAATGACACACTTTTCATTGGCCTGAGACCGAGTCGCGGTCAGGAGTAGATTACAGAGCACGTCCACCAGAGGGTCGGAAAGCGGAAAAAAACATTTTAATATCGTTCTTGTCCCCTTGTCTGACTGACATCAATGTCCACCCACGTGTCTACTCATTTATTATCTCCTATTAGAGATCTAAAAACTCATAAGTAACACCGACAGTTGACCAGTACACATCGACAAGGGTGTGAAAGATGAAGATCCATCTTATTCTGCTTATTGTTTCGCCGGTTTTTGCCTACCATTCGGGTGACCAGATGTTCCTGGTCCGCAGACGGCCTTCCAATTACCTGCGAAGTCCACCACCAAGCCAAGCTTACGGCTACTCGTCTCCTCTTCTCGTCGGTCCACAAGCCATGGAGTCCGAGCACCGTGCTCTGGCGTTACCTTCGTCTCTGCGACATGTAATTCGCGATCCCCAATTAGAACTGACCACTAGTAATCGTCATTTGCCGGCATCTCTCAGCCGATTGTTGATGAAGCCGCATCATTTGGAAGACCTTCCCGCCAAAGAATCGGTGTATTATTACATCGCAAGTCCTCCGCCCAGACATAAGTAAGTATAAATTAAGAACATCAGCAAGAAAAGTGTCAGTGCCACTTTTTGCGCTGGTTTTTATTGTTTTTTTGTAATGATAGTTGGGATTTTGATTGGATCGAGTTGGAAACTAAATCTAATCCAAATTTCGAGATTTTCTTTAAAATTCTTAAGGGAAGGAAATGGAATTAGGATTTAGTGTTATATTTCCAATTCCGGTTTCATTCCTTTTTGAACTTGTCACAAACACTTGACATTCAAATTATTTGGGTCATTTTACATGCACTACTTACCTAGTGTAAGAATAATTTGTTGCTTTGTCTAGGTGTAATTACCCGTTGATATCAGTTGCACGCTACAAAAACACATAAATGATGTAAATTAACAAATTAACATGTAAAAAGTGAATTGTTTTTTCTTAATCGAAATTGCACAATGAGAAACACCATACTATGTCTTTAATTTAAAGTAAATAAGGTAAACGGTCGTAATTTTAAGTGTAAACACGCCGATAAGATGCCAATTGTGTTAAATCAACAAAACAAACTTTAATGTTTTAGGTTAGGAAAATAAATACGATTGATAAACTGTCGTTGCAAATTGTAACATTGTTACATCATCTAACATAAGATATTGGAAAAGTTTTATTTTTCCTAAACTCATCACATTAACATAAAAATTTCTTCGTCATTCGAATGTACATCCGCGGTTCGATTGGTCCGAGACTGAGGAATCGAAGCGCGAAATTACTTTTGAATGTGAGATGACCGAGAAATTTCACCTCAAACTTGCACATGTTATATATCGCACATTTATTTATTAGTAAGTTGTAAAAATTTCAGTCGTGCGTTTAAAATTTCATTAAAAGAAGTCTTTTTACCCATTTAAAGGGACCCTTCGTTTCTCAGCAGTCGCAATTTTCCAGCCATCAGTCAAGCGTTGAGACCACGCGGAAGTAAATTCCTCCCTACAGCTCTCAAGAGGGATTTTTTAATGGAGGATGAAGTGCCGCTTTCCGTGGCTGAAGACACATCTTTCCCAATTTACTCCGTTCATAAAAAACCACTTGTTCAGCCTGTGCGGCCACGCCACCACCACTTGTACGACGAGTACGATCAGTCTTCCGAGCAGAGCAGCTCCCCTTTATTCATCCAACCCCGTCCTTTCTCCAAAGATCGATCACCATTGATAATGAGATCGATGGAATCGCCGCGGCATCTTCCTTTCCACTTGCCGAGGTATTACGATATGGATCCGGCGTTCGGGCATGAATACCAAAGACCGCGACCTCTTTGGGGTCACCGCAGAGACGCAGGGGTCGTGGAAGAAGGGCTCTACGATGACCAATTGGAAGCAGCTGAGGAAAATGAAAACAAATCACGGCAAAATGGCGAGAAGAAGAAGAAGAAGAAGAAAAAGAAGAAGAAGAAGACGAGCCAGCAGCAACAACAACAACAACAGCAGCATCAGGAGGAACCGCAACATAAAAAGGTCGATAAAGAGTGGATGTCCATACCGGAAGTTATGACGTCTGAGGAAATGAATAGGAAAAGCAACGGTAACGATTTTGCAAGGAGAAGTGCGGTTTCGGAAGAAGTCGACTGGAGTCGTATTCAACCGGAAGAGATCTTGCGAATTAATAATCATCGTAATTCCACCGATCACGTGAGTTCACCTTCGTAGAATGATTCAAACAAACTTGTCGTATAATATATTTTTTTATTATTGTAATTTTGTGTATTCAATATTTGAAATAAATAATTGTTGTTTTGGTAATAATGAGAAACAAGTTTAGGACTAAAACTTTGTCGCTGCAATGCAGACATTACGTACTTCAGCTAAGTTTAGAAAACTTAGCAACAGCAGTACTGTAAAAGCTCTCGAAGAAGTGCGATCAAATGTCACTTTTGCAGTGGGCAGACGTATCGAAGCGAGTAAAACATCGATTCTTATTGTAAACCGAAAGGCAAAGTATGAGACTGAACATGCAAAATTAATTAGCAGCTTTATATTTCCTGTTCGCTATTTTCTAGACGTACAAGCACCGCAATTATAATTTTTATTTTTGTCACAATTCTGTGTGGATTTATTGCGCTAATATTCGTGATTCTTTGTAAGTTGATGACGTTTTAACACGAGTAAATAATAAAATAAGATTGACAACCGACAGAATGCTTTTAAAATTCTAGCTAATAATTTACCTAATTTGTAAGGTTAAAACATCTAAATTTTTAGACATGTATTTGCGACACCAAGAAGTCTTTTTGGAACCATGCGACGACTTCTACAAATTTTCATGTGCCTGGTGGTTTGGAGGAGTTCCTGTTTACGGTATTATGACTGGCAAGCAGATCAACATCATTAAAGAAAGGACTAGAGGTAAGTGATGCATCGATCTGAATCGGCCAACTCTTGGGTTTGTTTTTGTTAGATATTTTGGAAAGTTCATCCATTAAAGTACAGGATGAATATGAGGAAGTGTACGTTAAAGCTAAAACTATGTACGCCATGTGTGAAGGCAGAAGTGGTAAGTAAACCACTCAACTTGTGTTTGATGTTAGGTGTTGCATGTTGAAATTTTATGATCTTAGCTTATGGAGAAGCTGACACGAGTTTTAAATATTTACTTCAAATTCTCGAAGACATGGGTCCATGGCCTGTTCTTGATCGGATTAAAATCCAGCCACAAAAACAATACGTTATAGAGGATATTTGGAATCTTCTAGCCATTATACGTAGCTGGGGGTTTTCCGAAGGAATTTACGAAATTACAACTGCAAAGATGCTTAATTATCCCCATCAAAGGCGACTTAAAGTCAGTAAAATCCTAAACACAACTTTATTAAGCTTTTTGGGCTGATTTATAGATTCAACACAAGCGAGAATGGCCAGACGGACAATATTCTCCCCTTAAAAGTCAAGCTACGTACGACAAATTGAAAAAGTTTATGATTAAATCTATAGAACACATTGGGGAATTACGTGAAGAGCAATTGGAAAGTGACGTAAATGATATGATTAGTTTGAAAATGAGTATAGATAGGGTAAAAAAAAATTCTCCGAAGATGTAAAAAGGCGTTGTTCACTAATAACTCTTTTTAGGAGTTGGAGAGAACCACTTACTTTACGGATGATGGAGTGGAAGAGCGGGAAATGACATTGGAATCACTTGAAGAAATTTCTTTAGTAAGGAATGCATTTTGGCTTTTCTGTGGCACTTCACTCACAAACACTCTTCACTGTGAATATTACACTAAAATTATACCAGAAAATTTATTAGGGTTAATTACACCATTACACTACACTCTGAAAGTTTGTAGTTTGTAATTTGCAAGTGAATTACCACGAACTGGAAGTCATAACACTTGTGTCTAAAAATAAAAGAAACATTTTATTTACAGATAAACTGGCGTTTCGTTTTTAATATTACATTTGGGGAGAAAAATGTAACGTTTGCGGATAGAGATGTAATTATTAATAAAGTAATAGTGAAAAATGAAAGATTTATTTCTAGTGTGGGACGATTAATGAAGAGTAACACAAGGTTGTAAATTGAAGACTAATTATTGTATTCAAAATTTGTGTATTTTTTTATTATTTTTATTTTAGAGCAGCAATTAACTTGATCATTTGGCAAGCCATCCAACATCTCATCTGGCACACGAATTATATATTATCAAGTATTGATGAAAATATCAACCCAAGTCGCCACCAATTTTATCACCACTGGCAGCAAAGTACAAGCATAGTAGCTGAAACTTATAGTGATGTAAAGATTATAAAAAAGTGAGATAGAAATAGATGAATGTGGCACTAAGCTCAAGTTTGTTTATCTTTATTTTTATTTTTATTTTTATATTTATATTAGTTGGGAAAAATGTGTGGATACTGTCATTCAATGCTTTCCAAATACAATTCTAAGAATTTACGCTGCTCATTACATCAATAATAGAAGGAGGAGACACGTATGAGTGAAGTAAAAGAAGTGAAATTAAAGTACTAAAGAGGTTTTTTTTCAGGTTTCATTGTTTGTTTTGCACGTAATTAATTCTTTTATATCAGAAATGGATGGTTTTTACTGGCTGAAAAAGGAGGCACGAGATATTTTTATTGATAAAGTAAGAGAAAACTTTTAATTAATATGTTTACAGTTATTTACAGTTGATGTGCTTTGCTCCTAAGTGTTTTAATTTGGAATTTCAAGAATTCGCAGTGATGCAACTTATTGTTTTTGTGTGTCAAATTTCAACACTTGGTGGCGAAGCAATTTTATCAAACGTGCCTACACTTGAATATAACCGAGATTTTGTATTAGTTTTTAGGGTTGAAAGCAACATTTGGCTTTTATTCTTCTACAAGTGACGTCATTTTGATTGAAAATGAGGTTTGCGATGTATTTCTTCCCTCCAAAACTCAATTTATATATTTATTTTTCAGATCGTTATCACAGAAACATTTCATTTACAAAATGTCGTTCAGTGTCAACAAACCAACACTCGACTTTTGAAGTTATATTTAACTGATGATGCCGTCAACGAGTAAAAAGTTACTTTTATTATCTTAAACACTGAATTAATATTCAATTTTCAGCCCTTTTAATCATTTATTTAATGTCGGTATGTACTACGACCAACTTACCAATTATTTAAGTGAGTTAGCTTACAATTTAAATTATACAGGGTGGTTCAAAATAAGAGATTTATTTAAATGAGAGAAATACTATTTCTAGTTCACTTGTGTACGACAGTTAAGTCATGCATTTGTTGCAGTTTATTCACAAATGAACTGGAAATAGTATTTCTCATTTAAATAAATCTCTTCTTTTGAACCACTCTGTATATTTATAAATTATATTCGTGCAATATTTCAATACAAACATTAGATATCATGAATGCCATGTTACACGAGCCGTATTACAACTTTACAGAAAAGAGGCAAGTAAACTTTAAATTACGGTAAACATTTCTCTCTCAATACAATGTTAAGTTGGTTTTTGTATAAAGTGCGGTCAACTTCGGATCTTTTGGTACGCTCATCAACAGAGCTCTGGTATCGATTTTGCAAGGTAAATTTCACATTTATTTCAATTTTTTTTCTCAATACTTTTTTGCACTTTCTTTTTACAGAAATGATACTTCACTACGATGAAACGTTAACTAAGGAGATAATTAGCAGTAAAAATTACAATGATTTGGTGCAATGCTTCATTAGAGAATACAATGAATTTATACCTAGAAACTTAACCGTATGTAAATGTTTTTTTTAAATAGATTTATTGTGTCTAAAAATATAAAATACGGAATTCCACAGAAAAGATTTGGAAACATTACAATTCAAGATTATATTGCCAGTGAAGGAAGTGTCAGATTAGCATTTCGAGTAACACACTTTGATTTTGATTTACTTAGATGTAGAGAAGTTTATGTTGTTTTATTTCATATTTTTTACATACTTTTCAGGCGTATAAACAATGGTTATCTGATAACAGAAGAGAAGCTTCCGATTTAACCCAATTGTCTTTTGGTAGATTTACAACTGATCAATTATTTTTTCTCAGCTTTGCTATGATGTACTGTGTTGAGTTTGATGAAACGTTTCTGCAGTATTTATCAGAGCATGATAACAAAATTGACTTCAAAGATTTGTAAGATTGAGTTGAGTTTTTTTTTAGCCATTGCTTGAGTTTCAAATGCCTTCGTTTATTTTCAGTGTAAATAGACCTTTAAGAAACATGTTTGAATTCAGACTGGCTTTCAATTGCTCAGTGACATCAAAAATGCATTTACAAAACCCCTGCTTATTTTCCTAAAATCTATACGTTATGATTTATAGAAATTGCGTTTGACTTTCGTTTTTCAGTAATTTCGAAACATAATAAACAACTCTCTCGTTACGGTTCCATCGTACGTAACTTGTATTAAATTTTTATTCTACATTTTTTCACAAAATAACAATTGAAAAAACACAAAAAAACCGCATAATTTACATTTGAGAATTATATAATTCACATACCGATACCGCTAGTGTAATATACCATGAATGCTAAAAGCGCCATAAACGAATTGCGGCAGCGAGCTGAAACAGAAAGAAATGCATCCGACGCGCCGCCTGCGGCGATGAGGAAGCGCAGCCTTGTGCCGCTGCCGTCCCTTCTCCGAAAAAGATGACAACCGAAGATGTTAACAACGATTTTCCGGTGTGGGGCCTTTTACCTAAAAAAGAGAGTGGTGTTATTTCGTTTGTAACGAAATATCCAGAATATGATGGCAGAGGAGTCGTTATTGCAATATTCGATTCTGGCGTGGATCCTGGTGCTCCTGGCCTCAGTGTAAGCCTAATGCGACCACAAATCTCGAGCGAGGGTTTTTCTCGCATAAAACCATCTTTGTTTCCCACTTTCAGACTACTAGTGACGGTAAACCTAAAGTTATCGAACGTATCGATGGGAGCGGGGCTGGAGATGTAGACACGTCGACTGTAGTCGAAACGAAAGATACTGAATTTATTGGACTCACTGGACGAAAATTAAAAGTGAATTTTATTTTCCAATTTTGAAATTTTGAAATTAAATTTTATTTTTAAAAAAATTTATTTTATTAATTAATTTGCAAATATTACTAGATTCCATCTTCTTGGGGAAACAGCAAGGGAAAGTATCACATAGGAGTTAAAAATGTTTTTGAACTTTATCCTAAAAGCTTACAGGAACGAATGCAGGTTATTTTTGTTTTTATTAATAAGCCTATTGTTTATAACCAGCGTTGATTTTGTTTGTAGAAAGAACGAAAGGAAAGGCTATGGGATCCGGTGCACAAGGCTTGTTTGGCCAACATTACTCGAAAAATTAGCGATTTTGAAACTAAACATCCAGCAGCAAATCTGACATTTGTAACTATTTTTTTCTATTAGTGTGCTATAGAGTTTAATGCGATGACGATTATTAATAGGAGGAAAGATTAGAAAAAGAGGAATTGGATGCACAATTAGAGATGTTAAACACCCTTGAAAAAAAATACACTGACGCAGGTCCCGTGTGTGATTGTGTGGTGTTTCATGATGGCACCTTATGGAGGTAGTTTACCATTAAAAATATTTTATTTCTCTAATTTAAAATTTGAAAAAAAATATTTTTTTGACCTAGAGCATGTATCGATACGTCCGAAAGGGGTGATTTAGAACACTGCACCCTACTTTCAACGTACAGAGACACACTCCAGTTCGCAACCCTAACTGAGAGAGGTTAATAAAATAAACAATAAATAAATAAATGAATAAATGAATAAATAAATAAATAATATAAATAAATAAATATAAAACTAATTTAATATTTTTATTACTATTTACTTTCAGACGGATTGAATTACAGCGTTAATATCCACGATGACGGCAACCTTCTTGAGATCGTCAGCACATGCTGTATGCATATTTAACTATTAAATGTAGTCAAAAAAATTAATAAAAGTAACAATTTTTAGCCAGCCACGGTACCCACGTAGCAAGTATAGCCGCTGCTTACTTCCCCGACAACCCTGAAAAGAACGGCGTCGCCCCTGGAGCACAAATCATATCGATTAGCATCGGGGATAACAGATTAGGATCAATGGAGACTGGAACCGGACTCGTTCGCGCGGTAATTGAAATTGAAAAAATTACTTTAAAAAAAAGTTATATGTTTAAAATTTTCTTTTTGTAAGATGATAAGAGTGATGGAAACTAAGTGTGATGTCATCAACATGAGTTACGGCGAGCATGCGCACTGGTCAGCTGCAGGGTAAGAATTAAATGCAAAATTCAGAGAATAAAAGTTGTGATGAAAAATGTTAATTCACGAATTCCAGACGTATTGGGGAATTGATAAACGAAGTTGTAGGCAAATATGGAATTATTTGGGTGTCTAGTGCTGGTAACCATGGTCCGGCATTAAGCACAGTGGGCACGCCGCCGGTTTTGCGAACGAATTCGGTGATAGGTGTCGGTGCATATGTTTCTTCTGAGATGATGGTGGCAGAATACTCGTTGAGAGAGAAATTACCGGGAATGGGATACACGTGGACGTCCAGAGGACCAGCGTGAGTGAATAATAAATGATAACTCAATGGGAAATTATGTGTTTATTATTGCAATCTAGATTGGATGGTGATTTGGGAGTATCCGTCTGTGCTCCTGGAGGTGCTATTACTTCTGTTCCCAACTGGACTCTACGGGGTTCCCAGCTAATGAACGGAACGTCCATGAGCTCTCCTCATGTAACTGGAGTAATAGCTCTTCTACTTTCCGGTCTAAAAGCTAAGAACATTTCCAATTATTCGCCATTTAATATCCGGAGAGCATTGGAAAACACGTCGCAATACGTAGATACTATGGATCGATTTGCGCAAGGGCAGGGATTAATCCAGGTTAAAATTAATTTATATACAGTATATATTTTATTTATTTATTTATTTATTTTTTTTTTTTTAATATTTTATTTTTTTTTTTTTTTTTTGATTTGTGTATTTTCAGGTAGAAAAATGTTTTGATCATTTACTCGCGTACAACGAGGCGCCAGAATGGAATGTGCGTTTTCACATTAGTTGTGGAAGCGACACGAAAGGCATTTACATTCGCGATGCTGTCAAACTTTCGAAGCCCTCTGAGTACACTATTACAGTCGAACCTCAGTATTTAGATGATACTAATATGGGTACAGAGCAATCAAGTTAATTTTTGTCTTATAAATTGCAAATTTCGAAAATAAAATTCACAATTGATTTTTTTCACAATTTTTATTGCAGCCATTCCTAACAAGGTCGCCTTTAATGTTAACCTGTGCCTAGTTTGTGAAGCATCGTGGGTTTCGTGCCCGGATCATTTGAATTTGATGTACACGTCGCGAGTTTTCGTAGTCAAAGTCGATCCTCGAGGCTTGCCCGAAGGCGTGCATTACACAAGTGTAAGTTTTACTAACAAATAAGAAAAGCATAAAAAGGGTTTTAAACGTTAGTTGTATGGTTAAAAATACAGATTCGAGCTTATGATGTCAACTGCCCTGGAAAAGGTCCCTTATTTTCTGTACCTATTACATTCGTTCAGCCGCACATGTGAGTCAAATATAACTTACAAACTCTTTTCTCGGTTTTCCTACACAATGAATACAGATTACGATTTATTTATTTAGCATTAATCTTATTCCCAGAATATCTGATAATTTGAATTACGAAATGACGTTTAAGGATTGTTGTTTTCGACCTGGGCAAATTCAACGCGAGTTTTTTCTCGTGCCAAATGGCTCTACGTGGGCAGGTAAGTGAGATTTACTTAATTAATAATTAATTCTTATTTTAATTTATTTTATTAGTTGTGAAACTGCAATCTTGTGATCCTGAAAAGAATGGCCGTTTTGTTGTTCATGCAATTCAGTTGCGCAAACAAAAGTCGTGCAAGGCGCTTGAATGCTATAAAATAATCAGTTTAGCTGACCTAGCTGAAACAACGCAAGCATTTCCAGTAAAAGTACGTAAAAAAAAAAAAAAAAAAAACTTATAATTTTTTTTATATTTTTTAATTACACTTTTTAATGAATTTATGTTGTGCCTTTAGGAAGGTGGAATTTTAGAAGTAGTCGTCGCAAAATGGTGGGCCAGCATCGGAGACCTGTGTATCAATTGGAAAGTGACATTTTTCGGGCTCAAACCTGACCAGCAGGAAATTGTTATGGTATTAATTCGAGTTATTACTTTTTTATTTTTATTTTTTTTTTGGATTTAAAAAAAATATATTTTTCAAATTTTATTTCAGCATCCGGGTGAAGGAATTTTTCGTGTTAACGTTACATCACCGTTAAAACACGAAGACGTTTCACCCAACGTTACGTTGAAGAACTTGGTCCAAGTGCTACGACCCAGCGAATCAAAGATAGTAGCACTTGGACCAAGAGATCTCTTACCAGAAGGACGGCAAATCTATGAAATACAATTGATTTACAACTTTCATATAGTAAGTAATCTTCGATTTCGTTAAAATTTGTTATTAGTAATTTTTTTTGGTTTATTTCAGTCAAAATCAACGGAAGTTTATCCTAGTTGTCCGCTTTTAAGCGATTTACTATACGAATCTGAGTACGAATCTCAGTTATGGATGTTGTTTGATTGTAACAAACAGTTATTGCTGACTGGAGATGCATATCCATCCAAAGTATCTTTAAACAATTTTGTCGATTTTCAGTTTAAAAAATTTCTAATACACTTTATTTTTGCAATGTAGTATTCTACGAAGCTCGAAAAAGGTGATTACATTCTTCGAATGCACGTGCGTCACGATAAGAGAGACTTGCTGGAAAAACTTACGGATGTCGTCGTGCTAGTCCAACAGCGTTTAACTAGCCAACTCTCCCTAGATGCTTATCCAACATACTCAAATGCTTTGATTGTAGGAAAGAAATTTGTTTCTCATAGCATGACACCAGGTTCTGTTTGTCCTATTTATTTCACACCACTGCCTGTAGACAAGTAAGACACTTTTATTTTTTTTTCCAAAAGGAAGAAGTTACTCATTTTATTACCTCTTTTAGTTATTGCCAAAGCTTTACTAGACTTTTAAGATTATTAATAAATAATTTTTAACGCATATTAAAAGAAAAAATTAATTCATTAAGAAAAACTTCCAACTTCCAAATTTAGCCAACTTCTTGCTTTCTTATCGATGACATACAGTGATCGGATCAAATTAAAAACTAATATTATAACCATGATTATTATTTTTTTTTTTTTCAGTAACTGCTATCGTGAAAACGTAACAATATAATATACACGTTTTCATGACATCAGTTATTCAAAAAAATAATCATGGTTACAATATTAGATAAATAATAATTTATTAAAATATCTTTAACTTTTTTCTCAGAATTCCCAAAAATGGAGGAGCTGGCCAGTATTTGGTTGGAACTATATCGTACGCGAAAGACGATCTGGGAAGAAAAGCAGATTACTACTCGTTCAAATACATCATTACCGACGCACCAAAGAAGTCAAGCGGAAAATCGGGTGGAGAAACAAAAGAGAAGGAAAAGACTAAAGAAGAAGAGTTTCAGGAGTCAGTTCGCGATTTGAATATTTCTTGGCTGCCCAAACTGGATCCACCCGCCAGCAAGAAGCTTTACGACGAACTGAAATTGGAGTTCAGCGATTACATTCCGTTACATCTCGCACGCTTGCAAGCATTAGATAATGAAAAAGACCGCAACAACAATTTGGCGCAAATCATTTTAGTGTCGGACACGATTATTTCGGCCATTGATCAAGATTCCCTGCTTGCTTACTACGGAATCAAGAACGATAATCGGATCGATGCCTCAAAAATTAAAAGGTTTGTTTTTTTTTTTGTTTTTTTTTTGAAGAAGAAAATTTGTAATTTTAATTTATGTTTTTTAGCCACATGGATAAACAAAGATCAGCACTTGTTGAAGCCATTTGTCGAAAGGGCTGCGCACTTTATGATACGGTCAAAGAGGCTCCTGATAAGACGGAGCAGAAAGATGGTGGCGCTGTGTCTCCAACAGGCCACATGACGCTTCAAGACGTCGACAATTTGTACTTAATTGTACATAAATTTGCAGAATTAACTGATGCTAAGGCAAGTGTTTTTATTTTTTTCTAATTTTGAAATTAATTTTTCAATTCATGATTGTTAATTCTTTTTTTCGCACGCTAGGTAGTGACATTTGCCGTCAAACATTGCATGGTACACAAACACTATGGAAGAGCCATCAAACTGATGTACAAGCAAATGGAGGAGAAACCATCGGTGGAAACTGAAGGCAAATGCATTGAAGTAAGGTTTTGTTTGTTTTTGAAAACTAATATTAATATTTGTTTTTAATTTTTATTTTTTTAATATTTTTTTTAATTTTTTTAGTTGTTTAAAAAGTTGAATTGGACGCATTGCACTCAGTTGTTTGAGAACACGAGCTCAGCGCGTTTTCCACCTAGTTACCGTCTCTTTTGATGTCACGATAACTATTTAAATTTGTTCTGCGTATCATTCTAAAACGTTTATCAATTTTCTGTTCATTTTGTAAGACATTTGGTTTGTACTAAGTTACATTTTTGTCATTAAACATTTTGCAACTATTCGGGGTTGGGATGCGTTATAAGTTAACCGAAATTTTGCTTGTAATTGATTTTTGGACCATAATAAATGAACGCTGCACTTGTTTGTAATTAACGAGATTCACTTATTTCATTTATTTATTTTTATTTGATTGAATTTATTAAGTTGTAAATACCTAATGTTTAGTTTGCTACATCGTTATGGTCGAGTCAGAGCTTGTGGAGATCGTGCTGCTGTGAATTCAAAGTAAAATTTTCGCTCAACGCGTTTAATTATCGCAGTTTATTTATTTTCTTTCATAAATGCTCTCAATTAACTTACAAAAATACTTCAACCACATTTGACTTATTCGCGAACTTCGTCAAATATGAAAAGATTAAAAGACAAATTTAATCAAATATACCACCCTGTTGGTTTTAATGCAATGTATTGGAACTTACATTATTGTATACTAACGGAGAGGGCCGCGACAAAGCCATGGCATGGATTTTTCCTCTCCCCAAGAAATGCCCATTTCAACATGGGCTCCAGAGGAGGCAGGTCAAAATCACCAGGGATGGCCAGACAGAAGCTAGACATTCTTAGGTAGCAAGGGCAGGTCAAACAGAGGTAGGCTACTAGGCTATGCCAACGCAAGACGCAAAATACAAAATGCACTCAAGAAAAAAACCTCAGAAGAATTATTTAAAGTAAGGATTTTTTATTTTTAGGGTGTAAATTAAAAATGAAATTCCATGTGATTGTCGAGAAGTCCTGATTTTTTTTGTGTGAAATGACCTTAAACGTTTTTGGTAGAATTAATTTTATTTTTATTGAAATCTGCATAAAATTATATGAAAATGTCATATTGTAATATTTATTTTAATTTTTAGGGCGAAAATTCATACGGTACTAATTTTTCTTTTCTGTTTTTTGCACGCACAATCTGCCTGTAAGTATAAAAAAATATATAAATTATAAAAAATTATAATTAAATAAATATTTTGTTTTCAGTTACATACAAAATTGATCCAGAGCGAAGTGCTTGGAACACATGACTGCATTTTACACATTGACGCCTGTTTCCTTCAAATTGAAATTAACTTGGGTTGATTTGTTAATTTTCTGTGTTTTAGTTTGTGTTTTTGCATCACAACAGCGTGGGCAGAGGCGGCACTGAGTTGATGCATTTGATTTAAGGGCAAATCATACATTCGTTGCTACATTTTTGGTTTTTGGTTGGCTTGGAGATGATGCTTCAGTTTGGGTAGCTGTCTCAGTCGTAGTGCCTGAAGTTGAGAGCTGAAGATACGTCGAGGGCCGAACAAACATCAATGGCTGAACAGGTTGCAAGGGCTGATGTGGCTTCAATGGCTGAACAGGTTGCAAGGGCTGACGTGAAGTCAATGGCTGAACAGGTTTCAAGGGCTGATGTGGCGTCAATGGCTGAACAGGTTGCAAGGGCTGACGTGAAGTCAATGGCTGAACAGGTTTCAAGGGCTGATGTGGCTTCAATGGCTGAACAGGTTGAAAGGGCTGACGTGAAATCAATAGCTGAACAGGTTGCAAGGGCTGATGTGGCTTCAATGGCTGAACAGGTTGAAAAGGCTGATGTGGCGTCAATGGCTGAACAGGTTGAAAGGGCTGACGTGAAGTCAATGGCTGAACAGGTTTCAAGGGCTGATGTGGCTTCAATGGCTGAACAGGTTGAAAGGGCTGACGTGAAATCAATAGCTGAACAGGTTGCAAGGGCTGATGTGGCTTCAATGGCTGAACAGGTTGAAAAGGCTGATGTGGCGTCAATGGCTGAACAGGTTGAAAGGGCTGACGTGAAGTCAATGGCTGAACAGGTTTCAAGGGCTGATGTGGCGTCAATGGCTGAACAGGTTGCAAGGGCTGACGTGGAGTCAATGGCTGAACAGGTTGCAAAGGCTGACGTGGAGTCAATGGTTGAACAGGTTGCAAAGGCTGACGTGGCATCAATGGCTGAACAGGTGCCACATTTGGTGTCCTAGTGTTTTTGCGCCCAGAAAAAGATTTTGGTTTAAAATTTTCTGGCAAGGAGCAAAACCAAGTGTCTTCAGGCTTTTTTCGCTGCCGTTTCGCAGGATGCATCTGAAAATTATTGCAAGAAGCCATAAAAAAGATTAACAAAATTAATATTTTTTCATTTTATTTCAGAATTATTTTGCCCAGTATTCGCCGCATTCCTGGTACTGTCACATACCTTTTTTTTTTTTTTTTTTTTTTTTAATTGCACTCCAGAATGATTTACGAAGGTTCACTGCAGTTCACCGAGGATCTAGAAGGGTCCACAAACTAAAGGAGAAACTGCATGAGCTATTAAAATGGGAATTTTGGTTAATTCCGTCAATTTTTCTTCGTTAATCTAATCTATACCTTGGTTAAAGCTTTGCGCCTTTGAAAACGAAGTTCAAACTAGGCAGACATTCGGGACGATTCCTCTTTCGCTCTCATTTGTCGATTCATAGTGATTGTTATGAATTGACCAATGAAAGCGAAATGAAAGAGGAATCGTCTGCTTACAAGTAAGGCTAAATTCGTTGTGTAACGAAAAAAATAAAAATATAAAGTTAAAGTTAAATATTAAATTTAAAAATGTAATAAAAAACTTAATTTAATTCACTAAATTTTAGTTAACAAGACAAAATTCTGCTATTTATAAAATAACATTACGTATTTTAGTTCACTCACCGACCGCTAGATGACAACCACTCACCTATAAAACAGCTCGCACTTGGCTCGGTTTTCATTAACTCGGCAACTTTCATACGTTAATTTTCTCGACTCGATCTACAAGGTTTTTCTAAGGTTAAATTTTAGTTAGTTACTTTAAAGATTCAACGGTTTTAACTGAATTTATTTTCTTTTCTTTTGAAACAGCTACGTTTGGCTTCTACGAAATGACGACTCCGTTGGCTACTTTCAACGACTCGAGCAAAACTCGCCCAGAGAAGATGGATTTGAAGGAAATGAAGTCGCAAGCGCTGAAATTGGAGTCAATGACTCAACGACTAGGACTCATTCTTCAAGAATGGAACGAGAGATACGACGCAAAACCGGAGAAAGTCGTGAAGAAACCCGAACCGAAGTCAGCTTTGGAAAGGTCGATATCGGCGCCGAATTCAACTTCGAAAAAGTCAAAACCGAAGCCGAATTCCGCCTCAAATGGAAAATTCGAGAAGAAAACCGAATTTAATTTAGCGAAACAGGAGAAAGCGAAGAATTTCACACCTAAAACTGCTCCGAAACCGAAAAAATTCCGAAAATCGTATTCTCGGTCACCATCTCAACCGGTCATCAACTTTCGTCGGGAACGAGATTCGCGGTCGGTTTTCGTGGTCAATTTGGAACCAGAAACGACTGTGCCTCAACTTGTGGATTTTTTTCGTCAAGGCGGTTGCGGACAAGTGAGAAAAGTGACTATTTTGACAGACAAGAACGGAATGTCGAAGGAAAACGCTTTTGTCGAGTTTTCCGATGAGGCCACTGTTAAAATTGCGAAGGGTTTGGATCAACGCGAGTTTCGTGGGAGAAAAGTCGGAATCATGTGGAAAAGGACTAACAAGCCGGGTTATAATACCGTGCCGTTTTTTTATTTGGATAATTATAGAAACGAAATTTGAGTTATTGAACATTACGGTTAAATTGTAACGAATTAGATAAATTTTGATAAATCGCTGTTTTAATTTTAGGTTAATTGTTTGAGTGTTATAATTTTGGATTTTTGTATGTGATGAATAAAACGCGATGTTTGATTTGAAATTTGGTTTTTTTTTTTTGTTTTTTTTAAAGCTTAATTAAAAAATTAAGTGAATTTGAATTTAGTATCGTAAGTTTTTTTCTTAATTTAAAATGTTTTATTTTTAAAATTTAAATGCTAAATTTGCATTTAAAGATTTTTGTTTTTTCGTTTTATTTTACTGTTTGAAATTTAAATTTTTTTTGCTTGCTAATTTGGTTAAAGAATTAGGATAAATTTTAATATTAATTTTATAAATGATAAAATATTTAAAAATTCAATTCTAATTCCGTACTTAAATATCAAGATGTAATTTAATCCAACTTTTTCTTCACTTAGCAACATTGTTGTTTTAATGAAAGAAATTCATTTCTACAGACTTGACATTTTTAATGCTTTTTTTTTAATTGTTATTTTTTAGTCTACTATTCTTTTGATCATATGTCATCTTTTAATTTAAGCACATAAACGAAGCGGCATTGCGCTGTAATTAATTTAAATTTTTTTCGCATGTTCCACCATATTGTTTTTCCTGGTTTTTCCATGGTTCCAAGTTGATCGGTTGTTTGGGTCAGGATCGTGTGACCCTAGTTTC